>CAUYLG010060356.1:0-74840 GCA_963573385.1 Cacajao melanocephalus | reverse complement strand
GTGTTGTTTTTTTCTTTTCCCCAACCACACACCTTTCAATCCCCGCGTGCCCAAAAACATAAAAACTCTTTAAAAAAAAAAAAAAAAAAAAAAAAAAAAAAAAAAAAAAGCCTGACCTCTGGCAAATATACAACATATATGTTGATTTTTATTATTTTATTTTTATTTCCATTTTTCTATCTGTTAAAACCAAAATGGCTGCCAAATTGTAGCTATCCTTTTATGAGGTCTGCATGACTTTCTGTAAACTCTTGTGATCCATAAAATCTGTCTTATACATTGGGCCACTTACCACAGAATGTTCTTTAGTTGTGCTAAATTTCAGGTTATTTAAGCTGATTTCTTCAATGATATTAAAAGCTCCTTAGGGAGAGATTTCCCAGTGCTGAACTCATCGTACTCAGCCTGCACTTGAGATTACAATGCATTTCAAGGCCCCTCTTCATTCACCCATTCAACAGGCATGTATTCAGCACACACCATGTGTGATGTGTTGGGGATGAAAAAGAAGATAAGCTTGGCTTCCCAGAGCTAGGCATAGGTTATATCACTAAAGTAAGAGCACTATCATCTTAAAAATGGAAGGACCCTAAGAGATTATCTAGCCCAGCTCTTTACTTTTACAAAGATGCAACTGAGAATCACAGAAATGACAGTGGCATATAATTTCTTATTCACTGACCTCTTTTTGGCTTGTTGAATCACTGACATTTGGAAAAACAAAGAGAAAAAAATCTAGGATGTTTTAACTGAGTGAGAGTTTCAGAGTGAATTGTTTTGCCTTCTGCCATGTCACTGTAAAACAGAGGCCACTTGTCTCAGACAACATTGCCAGCAAATGTGTATGGCATAGCCTCCTGCAAGTCTCTACCAGAAAACTCAAGAGTTTTCTGTGGCTGCTATGCTCTGACCTCTTTGTTCCCCAGTGTGAGGGAAAAAAATCATCATAGGAAGAAACACAGGTAATTCAGGAAACATGCAAAGACACTTCCTGCTTTCTTTGTTGGGGAAGCCCAACATGGTGGCTTTTTCCAGTGGTCATTCTAGACCACTGCTTAGTATATTTAAAAAGACACATCTAAGCATTTGTGTATAGGGATGCATTTGAATCAATAACGTGAGACTGGCATCTGAAGATTCAGTGGCTTTAATCAAACTGTTTGCTCAACATCCTTCAATACTTGATCCACAAATTTATTTCAAGATGAGAATGCCAAGGTGAAGATTAACACATCTAGTTCAGTGGGGCTAATGAGACATGACTTATTAATCCTACAAGAAAATCTTAATTAGGCACTGGAGCACTGCTTGTTTTATTGTTAAATACTACCCAATCCCCAAAGAATTGGAAAATAAATAGGGACTAAAATAGAAAGGAGTGTTATAATTAGGCCCGCTGAAATGAAAGTCTTTTTCTCCCCACAGAAAGTATTTGCCACTTTTTTCCCTAAATAACCCAGTATTAGCATTTGTAACAAAAGTCTGATACAAACATTCTGGCAATAGCTAGACATGTGGACACCAGAGAAAGAGGAAAGTCTGATGCACCAGAACTCTGCTAAGAAGTCAGTTGTACTGCCGAGTTTCAGCTGCAGCAAAACTCAGGTCACCCGTCCAGGTTAATTAGAAAGATGACTTTATTATTATTTACTTCTTGTTCATTTAATAGACACTTCCATTAAGATACACTCATTTTTAACACTAAGGATTTCATGGTGCAAGTTCAAAAAAGAATTGCTTCACTTTATTTCGTTAGCATTTTTTTCAAACTATCCATAGTACCCAAAAAGCAAATGGGAGAAGGGAGGGGCTGCAAGACAAGGGAATAACAGACATTTACCAAGCTTCCTGAAAACTGAAAAGCTGGAACATAGCATACCCATTGTAACCCCCATGAACAACAAGTTCTCCCATAATATTTGGTGTTCTAAAATTTGTTTTCTTTAGTGGATTAAAGATAAATGTAGAAAAGAAAAAAGAAAGAGAGAGAAAAGAAGAGGGTGGAGAAAGAAGCAGGTAGGGAGAGTGGGAGAGAATCTTTGTAACATTCATTTACTACTTCAGAGTAAGTCACCTTAAGTTACAGCCAGAAAAAAATATCATTGGCATTCGACATACAATATGTTACAAAGTATACTAATAAACCAGATTGCCAAATTATGTCAGTCACATCTAAATAACAATAAGCAAATTGCCTTACACAGATGGAGAATGTGTAAGATGCATAGATTTCCTGTGCAGGCAACTATTGATTAATGTTGTCCCACTTGTTTATTCTGTTCAAAATCAAAATTGTGGACTGTGTTATTTTTGCCTTCTTTTTTAAAAAAAAAAAAAAAAAAAAAAAAAAAAAAAAAAAAGGAAAAACCATTAAAGGCTAAGCCCTACGTTGCAAAATCTTGAAGCTTTAAATAAAGTTTCCTTATCTTTAGCAGAGGGAAGATTCCACATGTACAGGGTTCTCAAAGAAATGTCCCTGACTACCTTCCCAACACCAGAGCTTCAGAAATGCAAGAGTACCCCCAACTAAAGTTTTAGGAAGCCAGTTTAGCAATTATTCCTATTATTGTTATATTGGGCAAAATTATTAAAAGAAAGGTTATTTTCTTTCCATGTACACTAAACCACCAAACTTATGTTTGAAGAGAATAAAGAATAATAAATGATCTGGGGATACTGAGATCATGAGATTTCCCAGTGGCTTCCCTCTGTTCAGTGGCCACAAATTATACCCCTTGCTTCAGCATGATGAATCTGTGTTATTATTCAATACAAGTAACAATGGGAAGCAATCAGAGAAGCAATCATAATATTTGAAAATAATATAGAAGACACACACAGCTCCAACATTTCTTAGCTGTGTGACATTTGATCAGTTTATGTTAACTTCTTTCAGTCTTTGGTTCCACATGTCAAAGTGGAGGTGCTAATAAAACCTAATAAATTTGCTTTGAGAATCTGATGATATAGAATACATAAGACAGGTACTCTGTAAAATAGCAAGCAACAAATAAATGTATGAAAGGGACCAGGACATGAAAGGATAAGAGATCAATTAAAATCCATCACTGATAATTAGGAAAATTATTGAAAACACACATATACTCTTTTCTGCACAGATAAATGCCAGCAAGATCAGCACTGACCAACTTGGAGAAGGTCATTTGAAAAGGAAGGAAAGGTGTAATTAACTCTTGTGAATCCACATGTACCTAGATGCCATTGCCAGAAAAACTGTTAAATGCTAATTTAATGGTTGGCTAAAATTCTGTTTTAAATATAGCTCCCCATTGCTTCCCAACTTTCCTTCCCCTCTCTACGTGTTAGAGTGAAAATATCACTATCCTGAGAATCAGGAGCTATGTAGCCTAGTTTGAGTTCACTAGCTGTGTTTACTTTGCATTGTTCATTTATTCTTCATTCATTCAGCCAATGTTTATTGACCTCTTGAGTATCAGGTCCTGTACTGACCGCAGGAGATAGAGCAGTATACCTCTAACGTGCCTTCCCATCTAGCAGGGGTCTCTTAAATTCTCCAGCCTCAGCTCCTTCATCTGTAAGAAGAGGGAAATGAGTGCAAAGCTCTCTATAGCATCTTCTAGCCCTAATGTTCTCAGTGTTGATTCTCTCTAAAGATTTTTCATTCTTTATTCTTCTCTGAAGACCTTCATAATCTTGCTGAGTCTTTCCCTCTTCATTAAATTATGAAATATTGAGTCTGTATATATGTATATATATTTACATACATGAACATATATATAAACACATACATCTGTATATAGCCTATAACCTATTTTCTAAATAGAATTCCTCCCTTCAGTTTATGTATTTCACATTTTTTGAGGGTTATTGAGGGAAGTCGCTATGCTATTTATGGAGGCAGATGCAGACAGATGTGTTAAATAGTCCCTATCTTCTAAGTATGTATAACATAATAGATGAGACAAGATAAATATACAATAAATACATATCAGAATCCTTCCTTTAGAAGAAATCTCTTTCCATTAGTGGGATCAGAGGAGGCTTCTTCCAAGCAGTGAAGCTAAAATGAGCTTGGAGGAAAGGATAAGATATTGATAAGCAAAATTTTTTAAAAAGAGAGATCATCCAGGGAATAGCATGGGCAAAAGAAAAGAATAAGAAAGCACAGAGTCTCTGAAAAAATACTGGCCATGGTGGACATTTCATATGTGGGATATGAGAGTTGAGACAAGTAGAGGAGATTGCAGCCAGATGTGAATTACAGCGCCAAATTCAGGTGCTGGGATTTTATGCTCTAGGCTAGCACATCCCAATAGCGTATAATACAAGCACAAATGCAAACCACGTATGTAATTTACAGTTTTAGAGGCCTCATTAGAAAAGGTAAAAAGAAACAGGGGAAATTAATTTTAGTGATATATTTTCTTTGCCCAGAATAGGCATCTCAACATAAAATCAATATATTTGACATTTTTTTTTCATACTATGTCTTTGAAATCCAGTGAACATTGAACACTTTTGGTACATCTCAAGCTGTGCTTATGGCTAGGAGCTAGTGACTACTATACTAGACCATGCAGTTCTAGGCTATGGAAAGTTATTACAGGAGTGTTAGAGGGAGAGTGGTTTAGTAAGAGCAATTTTTAGGCAGCTGAATGAGGCTTTTGTATGTAGATGTGTATCAGATTGTGAGGTTGTTGAAATCATCTGGTTTTGAAGTAATTGCTTTGGAAGTGTTGACTTACAGGTTATGAAAACTTGGGAGAAATATTGGGGCTACAGAATCCAGTTGAAGGGAGAGTAGTGAGCAATATGCTGACTTATTAAAAAAAAATAGAGCTATTCTTTTGCACCTGATTATTTTGTTTATCTCACTGGGCCTGAGTCACATTAGGTTCACTCAATTCCACAAACAAGAACCAAACATCTAACTGTGCCAGGCTTTGGGGATTCATAGACATACAGGCCGTTGTTCTTAATGTCAGTAACTTAATGTCAAGGCAATTACACAGCAGAGGGTGAAAGCTATTTTTGAGGGCTTTGGAAACACAAAATAGGAACTATCCAATTTGGCCTGGAAGAATCAAGAAACAATTGGGGCACGTGATACCTGAGCTGAATATTGAACAATAACTACAATTTCTACAGGTGGAAATGGAGGATTGGGCCTCATGCAGGGAAGGAAGAACATGCTGGAAATTAGGAAAGCATGTGGCATGTCTGGGAAACAATGAATATTTTCCCAATTTAGGGTCTGTGTGGACATATCAGAAATGAAGTTAGAAAGGCAATTAAGGGTGAATTGGAGGAAGAGGGAGGTCAACACGTAGCTAAACGCGAAGTGGCTCCACTTGGCTTCAGAGACCTAGAACCTCATCAAGGAGAGAGGGCACTTCCAGAGCCCACAGGTGAGCACTGGGGAACATGGCTTTTACCTGAGAAAAGACAGAGAGGAGTCAGCTTCTGTGAGAGTAATGTGAAGACAGTGGCTTACAGATTATAACCCAGAATACCGACTTGGTGTCAGCTATAACAATCTGCCTTTTCATTGAAAAGTATTTGACATTTCTCTAAATTGACTTCTGCCTGCCAATAGCAAACTCAATTGCATTATCTTCTCTGTTCAAAGTTTAAGCATATCAGCCATTACAGTCACAGGCACAGTGTAGCTCTTGAAGGTGAGCTTTTGTCATTTGGGATTCTGTGTTCCCCAAATGAAAAGCTTCAGGTAAAAAAAATCACTAGTTTTTTTTCTTAAAGCTACAGGTGATGGAGAAATATGCCTTGCCTATATTAGTTTTCTATTGCTTCATAACAAATGGAAACTTAACATTCATTTATTAGCACATAGTTCTTTAGGTCAGAAGTCCAGGTAGGCTCAACTGGATTCTCTGCCAAGCGTCTCACAAGGCTGAAATCAAGCTATCAGTCGGATTGTGCTCTTGCCAAGAGATTCTAGGGAAGAATCTGTTTCCAAGTTCATTCTTGTGGTTGGCAGAATCCAGTTCCTTATGGTTGTAGGAATGAGGTTCTGGTTTTCTTGCTGGCTGTTGGCTATGGGTTGCAACTCCTAGAGGCTGCTTTCCAAATTCTTGCATCTTCAAACTCGCAGCACTATGTCGATCCTTCTCTTGCCTCTGAGCGCTCCTTCTGCTATTTGCTAGAGAAAATACTCTGCTGTTAAAGGGCTTATCTGATTAAATTAGATCCACCTGAATGATCTCCCTATCTTAAGTTCAACTGATTAGTAACATTAATTAGAATCTGCACAATCTTTTGCCTTGTAATGTATTGCATAGTAGTAACACCAGACAAAGGTTATGGAAGCCATGTACAATTCCACACTCCCTTTAATAGCATGTCAGAGTACATTTCAAATGGAACCATTTGATTTTTCCCTGTAAACTGAAAGAAGCTTTTGTTGCTAAAAAATGAAACAAAAATAAGACAAAATATTTGAATGTCCATAAAAGGACGGATATAGTTTTTTTTTTTTCTGACTAACTGGCTGATTAAATGGGGGGAGGGGGTCAATAAATTTATATGAGTTTAAGAGAAAATGAATAAAATAAAAGCAATTTTTATTTCCGACAGTATGGTAGAACAGGTCCCCTATATCATCTATATCAGCCTCACTGTTGAAATAACATATATGGTGAAATAATTATATGTCTATATCTGTAAATATACAATTGTATCTATGAAGCTGCTTAAAAGTAAGGAGCCAACAGATCCCCAACATAAGATAAAATCAGGAAACCTGATTGGTAAGCAAGTTCCCAAGTGGGGATTGCTGTGAGAATTTTTGCTAAACCCTAGAATTCTTTGGCTTCCATTTTGATGGTTGTGTGGGACCAACTGTGAGATACAGCCTAGGTCTTGGTCAGTGCAGGGAATCTAACATTAGGCATTCATAAAAACAGTATTCTAGAGAGCTATACTGTAAAGGTAAGAATGAATTAGCAGCAAACCGTGATATTTCACAAGCAAATTTATTTTGGCATAGCGTGAGAGGACGGAATTTTTTGAGGATTCATAGTCCCAAATTGATCTTTGCTTGAGTTTGGGTTCTGATTCATACCACATGTATGGTCCATAAAACTTCAAGCATGATCCCAGAAGACCATATCCTCAGGTAACTAGCAGAAAAAAATGTATAACTTCTTGGAAAGAACTCAACTTGAGCCCAGGTTTCAAGATACCACAAATAAAGTTCCTTGTAAAATGAGCAGTCAAGAGTGAAGAATCACAAAACAATAAAAGAAGTAAGGCACTGTGAGTAAAACCACAGACCACAAAATCCTCATATAATATAATTTTTGACATGGAATATAAAACAGTTATGTTTAAAGAAATTTTCTAAGAGTTTGAAAATATGCTGAAGTTTGCTGCTGACACTGAAGCCACTCCAATTGCTGGCCACTTCACTCCTGGAACCTTCACTAACCAGATACAGGCAGCCTTTCAGGAGCCACGGCTTCTTGTGGCTACTGACCCCAGAGCTGACCACCAGCCTCTCACAGAGGCATCTTATATTAACCTACCTACCATTGCTCTGTGTAACACAGATTGCCCTCTGCACTATGTGGACACTGCCATTCCATGCAACAACATGAGCGCTCACTCAGTGGGTTTGATGCGGTGGATGCTGGTTTGGGAAGTTCTGCGCATGCGTGACACCATTTCCCGTGAACACGCGTAGAAGGTCATGCCTGATCTCTAAGTGATCCTGAAGAGATTGAAAAAGAAGAGCAGGCTGCTGCTGAAAAGGATTTGACGAAGGAGGAATTTCAGGGTGAATGGACTGCTCTAGCCCCTGAGTTCACTGCTACTCAGCCTGAGGTTGCAGACTGGTCTGAAGGCGTGCTAGCGCCCTCTGTGACTATTCAGCAGTTCCCTACTGGAGACTGGAGAGCTCAGCCTGCCACGGAAGACTGGTCTGCAGCTCCCACTGCTTAGGCCACTGAATGGGTAGGAGCAACCACTTAATGGTCTTAAGCTGTTCTTGCACGGGCTCTTAAGCAACCTGGAAATAAGGTTGGTGGAAAATAAACATCAGTTTCTAAAAGGAAAGAAAGAAAGAAAATATGAGAAGGGAACTTAAGACCATAAAAAAAAGACCAAGTGTCTGTATAGTATTAGATTCTGCAAAGTAATATATAATAATTCAAATTTATAATGCAATTGGTAATACCATTCAACATATTAGATATAATGAAGATAGTGAACTGGAAGATCAATCCTAAGACGCAAACTAGAATTCAGTCCAGAGAGACGAAAGATAGAAAACATGAAACATAGGTCATAAAAGAGGCTAGTGTAAGAAGGTTTAGCAAACATCTAATCAGAGTTTCAGGAGGAGATAATAGAGATAATGGAGAAGAGGAATATTCAATGAGGTGATAAGAATTTCCCCAAACTGGTGGAGTTCAGTGGCTCATGCCTGTAATCCCAGCACTTTGGGAGGCCAAGGCAGGCAGATAAGTAGGTCAGGAGTTCAAGACCAGCCTGACCAACATGGTGAAATCCTGTTTCTACCAAAAATACAAAAATTAGCCAGAGGCAGTGGCGCACGCCTGTAATCCCAGCTACTCAGGAAGCTGACACGGGAGAATCACTTGAACGGAGATTGTATCACTGCACTCCAGCCTAGACTACAGACCCCCCAGACTCTATCTCAAAAAAAAAAAAAAAAAGAATTTCTCCAAATTGCTAAAAGATACCAATCCTAGAACTGGGAAACCTAGTGAGTCCCAAACAAGATTAATGAAAAGCTTTCCACACCAAGACATATTAAAGAAAAGCTACAGAACACCAAAGTAAAAGAGATCTTAAAACTGGAAAGAGTGAAAAGAGAGATTTCTTTCTAAGTACCAATAGTTAGCCTGATTATAAACTGCCTTTTTGAGAAGTAAATCTTCTACCACCCAGAGCTGTCTCCTTAATGACCTGGAGCTGTCTCTTTGACCTCAAAGGAGGAAGTATGAGTTCCCCACCCATCCCCAACCCTCACTCCCTCAGCTTCCACTCTGTCTCCTCTCTTCTTACCTCCTTCTTGTTCTTTTGCCTTCCAGGCTCCCTAGGAGGGTAAGGGACTAATTTCCATGGATGCCTTACCCAATTTGTAAAACTACCTCCTGTGCTGGAGATAGGAAGTTTGTTTCTTCTCCATGTAAATGCCAATTAATAAACCATATGGCCTGATTACATTGACCAAGTCTCTTCTTGTTTTTTATAATTTTCCACTTCCCTGACTCTGTTGGACCTGCCACTAGTTTCTCCTTCCCTGTTTCATCAGTCTCTCTTTAAACCACCATCACACCTACACAATTGGAGTTGAGCTCAGTTTTATATTGAAGTCTCTCTCCACTACTGCAGTAGTATTACAGAATAGAACCTGTCTTTACCACCTTTGACTAGTCTCTGGCTTTGTTTCTGTTCAATACCGCTCAATAAATGCAAACTTTATTCTGACATCTCAACATATTTCCCTGGTCCCAGTAAAGGTGTTTTGCCTCCTGGATGCTGACTCCTTACAAGTTTCTGTCTTATTTATAGTTTGGAGGTGATTACTAACCTAAGAGGTCTTTACTGAACACTAAACATCTTAAAATCCAGTTAAGAAAAAGAGAGTAAGATTAATTTTTGGAGGAGAAAATTTTAGTAACTTATTCTTTTAAACCCAACTTCAACTCACTACAGCTGACGGATCTTTCAAGAATTAATTCATCCTAGTGAAGAAAACAGCTCAAAGAAAGAAGTCCTACATATTTTTGCCTTGGGGAATGAGAAGAAATTAAGGAAAATATTTCTTACTATTTGGTTTGAAATGTCACAATTTTTGTTTGCTGGATGTAAGGAAATTCTACTTCTGGCCAAGGAAAATGAAAGAGCTGAGATGCAAGAAGGAATAGTGAAACAGAAACTGGATTAGTGGTTACCAAGGGCTGGAAGGGAAAGATGGAGAAATGGGTTAGACTGCTAAAGGGTACAGTGTTTTTGGGAGGGTCATGAAAATGTAAATGTAAAGTTGATTATGGTGATGATTGCACAATACTGTGAATATGTTAAAATCTGAGTACACTTTTAAATGGGTGAGTTGCATGTGAATTATCTCTCAATAAAGCTGAGACCAATATAAAAGGAATAGTAAGTGACAGTATTGAAAAATGTAGATAAATCTAAAACAAATATTGTCTAAAACAGCAATAAAAATAATGTCTCATATAGGGGATTTGGAGAATCAGTCTAGAATGAAATTTCTGACTAATGTACATATGAGTGAGGAGGAGATATTGGAGTTGGTGTGCTAATTCTACCATTGTCATAATGATTAATCTCAGAAATTATTCATGCAACTAGTTTATTTTCTCTTTTGCTACGCTTGATGAATCTATAATAATCCTTCTCATCCTAGCATGATATTTTTATGACAGGAGCCATTGATCCATCCAGAGAGAATGAGAAAGACTATTAACACTTGTTAATTTCAAATTATTTGACACCTCTTTCATTTCTTCCACATTCTGTACTTTAACAAAAATTACTTCAGCTCTCTTTTAAAATCTATTTAGGCATACCTTGTTTTACTGTACTTTATTCTGCTTCACAGATATTGCTTTTCTTTTTTTTAATTGAAGGTGTGTTGCAACCCTGCATTGAGCAAGTCTACCAGCACCATTTTTCCAAAGGCATGCGCTCATTTCATGCCTCTGTGCCACATTTTGGTAATTCTCTCAGTATTTTAAACTTTTTTTTATTATTATATCTGTTATGGTGATCTGTGATCAGTGACCTTTGATGTTACTGCTGTTATTATTTTGGGTGCCACAAACTACACCCATATAAGACACAATAATATTGAAATTGAACCAGTTAATAGTCCTACAATGGCCTCTAAGTGTTCAAGTTAGAGTTACACATCTCTCACTTTATTTTTTATTACTTTTGTTGTAATTTTAATTTTAATTTTAGATTTGGGGGTACATGTACATGTTGTTACCTAGGTATATTATACTCTAAGGTCTAGGGTACAAATGGTCCCATCACCCAGGAACTGAGCATAATACTCAATAGTTAGTTTTTCAGCCTTTGCCCTTCTCTCCCTCCTCCCTCTAGTAGTCTGCAGTGTCTGTTGTTCCTATGTTTATGTCCATGGGTGTTCGTTGTTTAGCTCCCACTTATGAGAATAGGCAGTATTTGGTTTTCTATTCCTACATTAAGACACTTAGGACGATGGCCTCAAGCTACACCCACATTACTGCAAAGAACATGATTTCATTTTTTTATGGCTGCATACTATTCCATAGTGTATATATAACACATTTTCTTTATCCAGTCCACTACTGATGGGCAGGTTAATTCCATGTCTTTGCTATCGTGAGTAGTACCATAATAAATATATGAGTACATATTTATTTTCACAGAACAATTTAATTTGTTTTAGATGTATACCCAGTAATGGGACTGCTGGGTCAAATGGTAGTTCTGTTTTATGTTCTGTGATGCGTCTCACTTTAAATGAAAAGCATTTTAAAGATATGTGTAAATATCACATCTGTTTACAACATTGTTTATTGAATGTGTTTAAGCTCACTGTTGAGACCTACTGCTCAAAAAAAAAAAAAAAAAAGCCTCCTTACAAAAGATTTCTGTTCATTGACAGTGCACCTAATCACCCAAGAGTCCTGTTGGAGATGTACAAGATTAATGTTGCTTTCATGCCTTCTATTACAATATCCATTCTACAGTACATGGATCAAGGAGTAATTTCAACTTTCAAGTTCTATTATTTAAGAAATACATTTCATAAGGCTATAGCTGCCATTGTGATTCCTCTCATAGATTTGGGCAAAGCAAATTGAAAACCTTCTAGAAAGGATTCACTATTCTAGCTGCTATTAAGAACTTCTGTGATTCATGAAAGGTGGTCAAAATATCAACCTTAACAGGTGTTTGGCAGATGTTAATATCAACCCTCATGAATGACTTTGGGGAGTTCAAGACTTCAGTGGAGGAAGTAACTGCAGATGTGACAGAAATAGCAAGAGAACTAGTGGAACCTGAAGATGTGACTGAATTGCTACAATCTCATGATCAAACTTGAAAGGAGGAGGAGTTGCTTCTTATGGCTGAGCAAAGAAAATGGTTTCTTGAAATGGAATTTGCTCCTGGTGAAGATGCTGTGAACATTGTTGAGATGACAACAGTGGGTTTAGGATATTATATAAACTTCATTAATAAAGCAGGGACACATTTTGAGAGGAGAACTGACTCCAATTTTGAAAGAAATTCTGCTGTAGGTAAAATGCTGTCAAAAAATATTGCATGCTAGGCCGGGTGCGGTGGCCCATGCCTGTAATCCTAGCACCTTGGGAGGCCAAAGCAGGTGGATCACGAGGTCAAGAGATCGAGACCATCCTGGCCAACATAGTGAAGCCCCATATCTACTAAAATACAAAAATTAGCTGGGTGTGGTGGCGCGCACCTGTAGTCCCAGCTACTCAGAGGCTGAGGCAGGAGAATTGCTTGAACCCGGGAGGCAGAGGTTGCAGTGAGCCAAGATTGCGCCACTGCACTCCAGCCTGGCGCCTGGTGACATAGCAAGACTCTGTCTCCAATATATATATATATATATATATATATAAACATCAAGGCAAGACCCTCCACCAACAAAAAGATTACAACTCACTGAAGGCTCAGTTGATCTTTAGCATTTTTTTTAGCAATAAAACATTTTAAAATTAAAGTATGTACATTTTTTAAACATAATTCTATTGCACACTTAATAGGTTACAATATAATGTAACTTTTATATGCTTGGGAAACCAAATGATTTGTGTGACTCACTTTACTGCCATTTTTGCTTTATTGCGGTGCTCCGGAACCAAATCTGCATCTCCAAGGTATGCCCGTACTGCTCAAGGATTAGATTTGCACCAATGAAGGCATCTCCAGTCCTAGAACGAAATAATGACAAACCTTCATAGAAAGAGGATGAATTTACCTAGCACAAACACTGAAGGTAAATACAGCTAGACTGTATTTTGAATTCTGCCAGTTATTAACTAGGTGGCCCTGGGCACCACATCTTAATGAGGTCTTGGCTTCCTCATCTATAGAAGGGAGAATAAAATAGTCTTGTGTCCCCTATATTTTTGTTGTAAAAGTCCAATAAAATGTTTAAACTAGTGCTTTAAAAACTGAAAAGCACTATACAAATGGAGAGTAGTATTTTAAAAACTGTGTGTTTATGTTTATTGAGTGGACAGTAGGTTATCCGTCTCTGAAGTTTTCAGGAGGTTGTACTTTTATAAAAATTTGCTAAAATTTTATATTAAACATGTTAAATTTCTGGATCTAACTTGGTAATTTGAATATGATACATTCAGATTTCTGCACAGTCTGCTAATGGTTTAATTCTTCACATAAAATGTTAAATGTTAAAAATCAGCATACATCATCAGTCATTACAAAAGAAATATATAGCACAGTATAATGGAAATTAAAAAGGAGAAAAAAGTCACTGCAGAGAGATGATAATAAAAACTACAATGAAATGAAGCTTGATTTAAAAAAACCATCATACTCCTAATATATTTATGGCATTAAAAACCATTTATATGTATATATATTTGCATTATTTCTTTGGTCTTCATTAAAAACAAAAACAAAACTTGAGGTAAATAAAATTTAAAAGTTGGCATTCTGTCTGGTAGTGAATACAACCCTTGATTTAAAAATAGATACTTTTAACTATTACTAGATATGACAAATAAAACTAATATTACTATAAACTGATGTTTGCTACATGGAGCAGAGGGAAGAACTTAATCCAGTTAACTGGAACTCTTTAACTGCAGAAGCCTAAATCACTAGAATGATGTTTGGACCATGTATATTAATTTAATTAACTATATAATTGTTACCTCTCCAAGTCACACTTTTCTGTATAACTACAAGATTAAAGAAGGAAAGATTCTGCTTCTGAACTTACTAGCAGGTCAAATTTACTAAACTAACAACTCTTTAATGCAGTGAAAAGAAATTTTGGGGAGGAGTGGATAAACATTAGTTTATACCTTCTATAAACATTAGTTACCTAAACCAGTGAGATACTGGGATTAAGAGTAACTGGGATTCCAGGCCCAAACAAAATTCAGTTCCCGTATTTTTTCTTAAGACATTATTGTACTAAATGAGACCCCTGAACAGAAGCAGAATTAACTGGCTCCTTTTAAGTTTGGTAATTACAAATGCAAAATGAGTATCCTCCTGCAGACAGAGAGCCAGAGGACTACTCAAGCTAGCGCAATAATGGGAGCTGTGATAAATAATGTATGCCTGATATGGAAAGCTGAATCGAAGGAAGAAATAGAGAATCCATATGAAAATTTGGAATCTGCTCAAAGCTACCCCCGCCATAACTCCAGGGAGGATAAGCACAGAGCAGTATTCAACTCTGTAGTTCTGTATAATTTATCAACCTTTTTCATTTCTAACATTGACCCTTCATGGTTAACTGAAGAAACAAAGAACTGAACAGCTTCCTTAGCCATTTGACAGAGCAAGTCTGAGCATCCTGACTGATATGCTTTCTGCTTAATCTAACAAATGGTGTCCATTTTCTCTTAATCTCTACCCGTCTCCACATTCGACTTGACACATGCACAACACCACTCTCTGTGCCCTGTTCCTGTGCCCCTCTTCATTTGTTTCTTTCTCATTACAGCTCTCTTATGTGATCATTATAATAGAAGGAAAACGAATCCTTTATGACAATTTTCCTCAGCTGCCCTTCGTTAATTTTTTCAAATATGATTTCTATGGGCTCCCTGACAGCAGGGCAAACTGAAAGCTCATCAGTAGAATCTTTCTTAAGTGTCAGTATCTTTTCTAAGAAATTGTATGTCTTAAGACAAGAGGATTGTTTCTCCCAGTAATAGGCAGACTGATGTGGTACAGCCATCTTTAAAGAGGTCAGAACTGTTCAAAACTGGGGGCTATTAAGACATTAAATATTAAAATTTACCTCAGGCACTAATTTCCCCCCACAATGCAGTTGTCTTTACTTCCTTATGCATTAATCTCTCATTTTAAGAACATTCATTTTTTTCTCTAGAATAAGAGAATTTTAGGCCCAGAGGGATTGCTGACCTCACCCCTTCTCAGGCCTTTGTTTCTAGGTGAAGAAACAGAAGATCAGGGGTTTAAATGGTTTACACAAAGTCACAAAGCAGCAGTGTAACATAGTTTGAGCTTCCTGTTGTGTTTTTACCTTGAAGGGAACATGAAATGGAGACATCATTTCCTGCCCCACAGAAAGAGCAGATGTCCTCAAGTTTCTGCATTTTCTTACCTATTTGATACTGTCCTCTTCACCTCACAGGATTTCCCCCACTAATCTATTGTGATGAAACCCTTTCTTCTGGAGGCGTGTGTGTGTGTGTATCTCACAGCACCACCTTGTGTGGCACATACTCTGCTATGGTTATTGTGCTTAGAACTCTAAGGCTTTGTGGAGAGCTACCATGTTCTCAAAGGCAGACACCATTTTCAGTGTTAGGTACCCAAGGAACAGATGAGCCTCACGGAAGACCACAGAACTGAGAGGGAGAAATAAAAGAGAGAAAATCCCAGCTCTGTAAAAACATGTGAAGGGTCATGTTCCTGTGTGAGGTGGTTAAGACAGTGTCTGTCTCTTAATGCTCAGTGTCTGAAGAAGAAAGGAGGTGCCACTGTGAAAAGCCACAGCCCCCACACAAGTAATCTATTCTCAAAGACCGAAATGTCTGGCTGCAGAATCGGGTACATAATTTGTGGGGCCCAGGGCAAAATGAAAGTGCAGATAATTCTAAGACAGTGATAACAGCATTAAATCAAACATAGGGCCTTTCTGAGTAGAGAGCCCCATGTAAATGCACAGGTACCAGCTCATGTCTCACCGCAAGTAGCTACTTTAGTAATGTCTGGTCTAAACATACCCAGTGAAGAAAAGAGTCTTGTTGAAGGAAGAGTTGTGCTTTTTGGAGAGTAGTTTGATTGTGGCTAGTAGGGTAGGAGGCAAGGGCTCTTCAAGGTGGATTTTAGAGCCGGGAGGTGAGATTCTGAAGTGCAGCAGATCCTGCCTTTGTAGGGATTCTTACTTCACTGCCAATCTAAGAGAATCTGAGGCTACAGCCACACCACCCTGAATGCACCTGAACTCGCCAGAAAAGATCTAAGATCTGTGTTCAACAGATGATGCAGTTTCTTTAGACGTGTATTAAGAGTTGAACACTAGAAAACTACAAAAGTAATGAGGTAGAATCTGTGTCTCTTGTCCATATTATTTCTGGCATCTGTGGTTCCTGATGCATGGTAGGTCCTCAGTTAACTATTTGTTGATGACTGGCAATAGGTGGTTATCTTAGGGTTGAAATTTGGTGGAGTACTTCTGGCTCTGAAAGGAAGATCAGAGATTCAGAGAAGAAAGGTGTCTCTGTTAATAAAAGGTAAAAAGTTTGAAGCATGTTAAATATGCTAATTTTAATACTGCAATTTAAGAAAATGTTAGCATGCCTAAGAAGGGGAGACTTTTAGTATCATTTTGCATATACGCTAATTATGTATTATTTTATAGATTTGTTAAATATTATACAATTTCCTAACATGTTTAGCTATACTTTTGCTAGCAATGTTACTTAAGAATAATATCTTGTCAGTCTTTTCTTTTTAGGTTCTTTTATTTAAAGAACATAGTCAGTGGCAGGGTATAGGGAGAAGCAAAAAAGCTGGGAAGAAAGAAAAGAAAAGGATCATAGTGGTCTCAGAAATGAAAACAGGCCTCTGGAAAAAGGCAGAATGGAGAGGGAGGCCCCCCTCTTTTTTATGAGTACTTGGCACCATACTGCACATTTGATGGGAACTTGGGAAATACTTGATTATTGAATGTGCAAAAGAAAAATGAATGGGGCATAATCAGTGGTGTCCTGGTAAATACTTAACAACTAGTTTTTGGAAAGGGGGGTGTGGTTTTGTAGTGTTTGTCTATTTCTATTGCATAAATTCTTCATGACCAATTTTAAGCTACCAACATGAATGGATTGAATATGAAATTTTAAGCTACCAAGATGAATTCACTAAATGTGAAATTGGGAAGAGATGTGTAGTATCCCATTGTACAGATGCAACAGACTTAACCTTAAGACCACAGATAATAGTAAAATGGAGTAAGATAATTAGGAAATGAGTTTTTCAAATTTATTACCCTTGCTTTAATCTATTTAATTATAAATTTATATGATAAAATTTTAATTTTTAATAATGACTTTAACGACTGACTTGCAAAGTAGGAGCCAGCTGTAGCATGCCAGTGGATGGGCATCACCACATGCCTCTACCATTTGTGTTAAAATATAGAAAGAGCTTTTTCCATTTTTTTTCTTTCTTTAAAGGAATTGAGAAAAGTGTAATAGGAGACAAGACAAGAATCTCCTAAGAATATTTTTTTCACAACTTTGCCAAAGGTTTTTTTTTAAAACACTCAACTCAGAATTTACAGGTTGAAAGTTTAGACAAAGATGAGGGCTTCATCTGTTTCTACCAATAAAATCTGTAATATTTTCAACTTTACATGAACTTCATACAGAGGCAGAGTGGTGCAATGTAAAAAGCCCTAATATAATTATTTACAACCCCAGACTAAGTAGTGTGAAGCTTTGAGCAAGTCAGTTCACCTCCCTAGGCTTTGAGACAAGAATGCCCACTGCCCCACTTTTATCACAGGGCAATGTGTAGGGGTCAGGTGGGGGCTTCTAACATGCTACAGTGTTGAGATCTGCCACTTATTTTTAATGGTTCCATAAAAGTAATGTGTGCTTCTATAGAGACAGATAAAACAAATATGGCAAAACATTAACAATCAGTGAATCTAGGCAAAGGATATATGAGTATTCAATTATTTTTCAAAATAAAAGGTAGAAAAACTAAGGTCACTGATACACACACAGCACTTGGCAAACCTGCTAAATAGTGTACAAAGACAAAGGAGTAGTATCTAAAGAGGTGTGGTGTCCAGAGGCCATAATCTTAGGATATTCAAAGTTCATTTCCCCTGATTGGATTATTCAGCAATCATTTACTGAGTATCAATGACCATAAATGCTGGAGATAATTCAATACACAACACATACTTCTTAATCTCACAGAATTTAATCTAGTTAAAGTTACACACAAGTAAACAGACAATTACAATATGGCTTAAATAGAATTAAGTAGAGAGTGCTATGGTGCATAGAGGGAAGAACATCTAAACCAGCCCTAAGTGATCAAGAAAGACTTTTCCAAGGAACTTAAGAAGAGAACCCAAGATCTAAAACATAGGAATTAAACCAAGGCCTGAGAAGGAGAGGAAGCATCCACCGACATGTCTAGCATTTATACTAGGAGCCAAGCAACACCTGCCCATTTACTCCTCACAGCAGTGCTGTGGGGAAGATTATTGGTATCCTATTCAACAGATCTGATAAATGGAGCACAGAGTGGGTGTTTTCAAGCAATGGAAATCTTATGAAGAAAGACCCTGAAGCAAACTGACCATGGCTTATTCAAAAGAACTGCAAGTTGTTCTGTGTGTTGCAGTTTGTATATGTAGGCCTTGGGTGGGGTATGTGGAATTACAGTGGAAAGAAATAAAGGGTCTTGTGGATGATAGGCATGCATTAAAGGGTATTAAACCTGGAGACATCCACTGGGAAAGATTACTCTGGCATCAGTATGGAGAATAAATTGAGGCAGGAACAAAACTAATAGTGGGAAGACCACTTGGGAGCTCATAAGTAGTCTAAAAGAGACAGTGGCCCGAACCAAGACAGTCACAAGTGATGGCAGCAATTGGGTGGATTCTAACAGTACTGGAGGTAGATTCTTACTGGCTGATTGGACATGGGGACAGGGTGGAGCCAAGAATGACAACTTCCAAGGTTTTTGGCATGGGTAAGGAGCAGATAGGGAGCCATTTACTGAGATATTGAGAGGAAGTGCTGTGAGAAGAGGTGAGTAGGGATTAGGTAATAATGAGAGGGCAAAAGACAGATTTAATCAAGATCTTACGAACACCAGCACATAAGAATCTGAGTCTGTGACGAGTTGCAGCGAGTCCCAATGGTATTTTGACCATCTACTATAAATCTTTCTAAGAGAAAGTTCTTGAGTTATGGGGAGAAAGTGGGATATCCATGATTCTGGTCAGTTTTAATTATAAGCGGCTTAGTGAATATGAAAAACCCTTAGTAAATTATGAAAATATTAACTTTCACTATAATTGCTACTATCATTACTTATTAGTATTTTCTCTCTCCTTTCATCAGGTTCAAACCACCTAAATGGTCCCTTTTACCTGCCCTTTTATGGAAACATTTTTCCTCTTCATTTTTTTTTAATCTCCCCATCCTCTAACTCAAGGTTCAATGTCAGGTAATTTGGGTGGAGTTAAGTGGTTTTTGTCTGCTCTCAATCAATGAACAAATATTTATTAAGAATCTTCCAGAAGCTAAACTATGAAGACACAAAGGCATAAAAGTGATAGAATGGACTTTGGGGACTGGGTTGGGGAAGATTGAGAGAGAGATGAGGGATAAAAGACTACATATTGGGTGCAGTGTGCCCTGCTCGGGTGACAAATATATTAAAATCTCAGAAATCACTACTAGAGGACTTATCCATATAACAAGATAACATATAACCACCTGTACCCCCAGAACTATTGAAATTATTTTTTTAAAAGTCTCCCATGTAAGTGTAAATCACCACTAGATGACTTATCCATATAATAAGATAACATATAACCACCTGTACCCCCAAAACTATTGAAATTATTTTTTAAAGTCTCCCATGTAAGTTTAAATCACCACTAGATGACTTATCCATATAACAAGATAACATATAAACACCTGTACCCCCAAAACTATTGAAATTAGTTTTTTAAAGTTTCCCATGTAAGTATCCAAAGTTCTATGACTGGTGCTATAATCATGGGGTCATGTTCTTTGGGGTCAGATAATTATGAATTTAAATCTTCCATCTGCATTTACCAGCCACAGCCCTTGGATAAAAAATCTGCTCATGTCTCTGCTCAGTTTCCATTAAAAAAAAAATAAGATAGTATTACAGAGGTCTGTGGTATCATATGAGATAGTAAACATAGAAGAAAGTAACACAGAGCTTACTGTTCAATCAATGTAGTTCCTGTCCACCTCATAAGGCTGTTGCCCAGGATAAATGAGCTAATACTCAAAAGAGGGTTATGATTTCCTTGGAATAATTTTGCTATATAAGTTCAGTCATTTTTAATGAACTTTGCTGCTATTGTTCCTCTTATTGTTTTTACTGGTACCAGGGGTTTGTGGTAACCATGTCTACAATCCTTTGAGCAGCACTTGAACACATCTTTATTATTATTTTTGAATCTCCTTATTTCTTTGTTTCATCTGGGGAATCATTTCTTTCTTTGCTTAGTGCTGCTGTAGAGAAACAGCCAGATGTCTCTACAATTTGTCGTTTCTGGCCACATACTATATTATTTAGATGCTCTGCTTTGTTCAGCCAAGATACCGTGTCTGTTAAAGCTTTAGGAGTCTTTAGTAACCGTGCTGCTCTTGGCAGGCAAAATGAAAGACACTGAGAGATTAAAAACTGGAGATGGTGGGGGGCTTTAATGTCACTGTAGGTCTTCAACCATTTTTTATATAAAATGCAAGGATAAACTTCAAAACAACTTTAGTTTTATATAAATTTCCCATTACCAGTATAACTGCTTTGATGAAAGATTATTAAAATGTTCATTAAAGCTGGCATAGCTAAAGGGACAGGATTTGGGAGTTGGAGAAACAGTTAACATTCTACCCAGTTTAACAGCATTGTCCATAAGGATCGAATGGTGTGGCTTTTCTTTGTCTTATATTCCTAGACTAAAAGCAGCAACCTCCAGCTTTTAACCCTACCATCCTGGCAAATTCAAATGCTTTATAATGTTATAGATGGCCAAAGAAGCATTTTCAAAGTTAAATTAACCAGATATCTTTGGTTTTCCCTGGGGCAGGTTTATTCAGAGCTGCTATGATATTGTCACTTAGCACATAGTCTGAGACTGATTACAAAACAGAATGAGATTTCACTGTCTGCTAGGGAGCCTCATTAGAAACTTCTGACTTGGCCTACTCATTTCTCAAAAATTCCAAGAGATTTCAGCTCAACAAGAGAAATATTGACTTTGTATATGTATTTATGCGTGTGTGTCTGTGCATGTGTGTGTATGCATGCACCATCTTATTTTGCACAAAAATTATAGCATTAGTATTCTAATTCTTAACAAGAATTTCCATTAAAAGTGATTTATACTTAAAAATACTGTTTTTCATAATTCAGTCATACTATGTATGAGAATGCATTTATTTCATTCTTTTTCTCTTTAAAATGCATTGCAATAATCTGCCACCTGAAGCTATTAATTATGCTTCATTTTTATACAATGCACAAACCTTCACAAAGTTCCATCCTACTGTTTTACTCAGTGCTCACATCATAAGAGCCCTGTGACATAGACATTATTATAATTTTACGGATAAAGAAAACAAAATTCAGAAATTTTTTATTATAAAACCAAACCAAAATGTCATCCAGGGTCTTTTGACTCCCAATCCAGTGGTTTTTCCACTTCATCATAAGTGGCTCACTCACATTAGTTGAGATCTTCAGTGAAAATATTAGTTCTTCTCAGTATTACAGTAGATAGGAAGGTACCTTGGAGTGCATACTGGGCCTTCCATAACCAGAGTGGGGCAGTGTAGGGAGCCAGGCCAGCCCTGCAAACAAAACACTGGAGAAATCAGGTCTCCTGACGAGAGAAAAACTTCAGTGGGCATATTTAAGGCATCTCAGGCACAGAGAAGCTAGACTGGCAGTAGTATCTTATCCCATGGAACAAAACCTCTATTGTAACAACCGGGTTTATTATAAAGGAAGAGTTAGGTTTAATAGCCTAGTATATACCAGATGACATGTGCACTGCAATTGGATGCTGATAGTTTTGTCATCATTGTCTCCTAAATCTTGCACTACTTCCTCAGGAGGCTTCACACTCTGTCATTTTCTTTTTTTCCTGTCTGCTAAACTTGAACACATTAACCATGAGGTCATTTTATAACTTCACTCACCTTTACATGCAAAAGCCTTCCAAGTTTTATTCCTGAGCCCAGCTATTATCCTTTGGTCCTGTAATTATTTATACAATGGACATGACCCAGGCCTACCCACCAATGAAATATGTATTGGGATTTTTTTCCCCTAAACCCCCCATCCACCAAGATCAGGATCACTTCCTAGGAAGATACCAGTAGGATCTAGAAGTCTTGAAGAAGGAGACACAGGGAAGATATCCCAGGCCAGCAAGGAAGCTGATGATTGCACAGAGGTAAGAGAAAAGGCATATGGGGAACAGTGCGGGGGCCGACCTGACAGGCACAGAGGCTGGTGTGAGTGACTTAATAAGAGGGAGAGAAGCTGACTGTCCACACTGGGACCTCAGAAGGAAGGGCATAGACTTTCAAAAGGAAGAAACTGAGCTTGATCCACTGAACAACCAAAAATAGATAAGGGACAAAATAACTTATATTAGGAAGATTAATCATACTATACAGTGCCATAGAAAATGAACAAGGAGAGCATACCCAAATGTTAAGGGACAAAGGAGGCATTAAGTGCCTGCACAGGACAAAGCAAGAAGAAATTAAAGAGAAATCATTTTTACTGACATTGGTGACTGAAGATACAAAAGACGGTAGAAAACGATAAGCTTATGACTTTGTTCTAGTTTGGTGGTGGTGGTTGTTGTTGTTTGAGACAGTCTTGCTCTGTTGCTCAGGCTGAAGTGGAGTAGTGTGATCTCGGCTCACTACAGCCTCTGCCTCCTGGGTTCAAGTGATTCTCCTGCCTCAGCCTCCCGAGTAGCTGGGATTACGGGTACCCGCCATCACTCCCAGCTAATTTTTGGATTTTTGTAAAGATGAGGTTTCACCATGTTGGCCAGGCTGGTCTAACTCCTCACCTCAGGACATCCACCCACCTCAACCTCCCAAAGTGCTGGGATTACAGGCGTGAGCCACCATGCCCAGTCTATTCTAGTTTTATAAATACAAGATTAATGCACACCTGTTGAATCAGAATATCTGAGGGTGGTAGCAAGTGCGTGTTTTTTAAAGGTTCTGCAAACTTGCCATAAAGAATCATTGGTCTGTGTAGCAAAGCAGATTCTGGGCTTAGTACCTTTCCATAAGCTTTCTAGTGCTTCTGAGTCAATCAGTAGGTTTAGCCCATTGCTAGGAGATGGTGATAATACACACCAAAGAAGCAGCTAACACTAATCAAACGCTTTATGCACAATGAAATGCCTAACTGCGGTTCTGACTGTAAGAACAAGAGTTAGTGGAGGTAGGGGGCAATCCTAGACTGGAAGCTGGAGGTGGCTTCCCAGAGGAACTGTGATATAGCCCAGACCTTAAAGAATGGGTGGATTGAACCTAAAAACAGACAGGTGAACCGAGGAGCTGCTGAAAGTGGATGAAGCATTGTGCAGTATAGTTTTAAGCAGGAGGGTGTGGGCACTATATTTAAATAGCAGAGGAGGTAGATAACTTCCCTAGCTTCCCTCTGAATTGGTCTTCTATGTGAGGATGGAGACACTTGTAAAGGCCATGGGGCAAGCACATTTTTCTTTTATTTTTTCCATCCCTTCCCTTTGCAGCTTAGCCACAGAGAAGCTGTATTCCCTCACGCTACTCATCTGTGAATGCATACTAAATTCATTCATGCTAAGATACAAATGACACATAGTCCTTTGCATTAGTCTTGCAAGCTAATAAACCTTTATATAGCGTGTCACTTGTAGAAACTTCATTTCATTCTGACTACAGCGCTATGGAGTGGGGAGGCCAAAGGTGGTCATCATATTGTGAATAAGAAAAGGAAACCCCAGAGAATCCAACCTCAAAACCATAAAGCTACTAAGGGGAGAATTTAATTGGGGGGCTTGGACAGTTTTCTTTCTGCCACCCCGTTCTGCAGCTTGCTGCAGTATTTGCATTTCAACAAGGATCAGAGCCCAAAGCACGTGGGTCTAACTGAGGACTTCAGACATCAACCTGTAGATAGGAGATTGGTTCTTTCAGTGAAGCTCTGAATCACATTACATAGGTAACTGTCTTTACCTTCACATTATCTGTCAGTTGTATGATCACAGGCAAGTTGGAGAAAATTGTGAGCTTCACTTGACCTATGAAATGCAAATAACTCCATCTACTTCATAGGGTTTTTGAGAATTTCCTGAAATACCACCTGGACAATGTCCTTGCTACACAGTAAGTCTCAAGAAACCTCGCTCTCTTCCTCTTCCCCATTTTATCTACACGCAAGGCAAGCCTTGCTACATCAAAACCACAGGCTCACCCAGCTCCCCTGCAAATATCTGTCTTTGCTCTCTCTTTGCTTTCGCTCTCAGCCTTTTCTCTCTTTCCCTCTGTCTTTGTCCAGCCACACCTGCCTTCCTTCACTTCTTAAACAAGCTGCACATTTCCCTCCTCAGTCCCTCATGCATGCTGGTTCCTCTGCTCGCTCGTGTCTCCTTGCTCCTTCTCCTCCAGGTGTCAGCCAAGTGTTATTTCTTCGGGAAGGACTGACTAGGTTCTTCCTATTACTCTTTCTCATTAGATCCTGTAAACTTCTTTTGTCATACTTAATACAATTTGTAAGTATGCGTTAATCCTGTATGTAGGCTTGATACCTGTCTTCTCCACTAGACTATGGACTCCAACAGGGAAGAACATGTCTGTTTAATTGGCCACTATTCTCCAAAGTACCCAATACAGAATCTAGCACATAAGACATGTTCCATAAATATTTGTCAACTGTGGGTTGGATGAATGCTGCTCTTATCTCTTCCTCTTAGGGTGCCCTCCTATTGTCTCCTCACCAATTCACACACACACACAAATATTTACCATGCCCACATTCTCTGTCCTTTTCCTTAATTTTCTTTTCCCAACACTTACTCATACATTATCATGAATTGGGTAATGTTCTTTGGTTGTTTCATGATTCCCTAATCACATTATCAGTTTTCTAAGGACTAAAACTCCTTGGGGATCTGTTTTGAAATCTCCTATAAACCTAGTATAATAGTTGAAAATGCTTTGGGTGCTCAGTGATTTCTTGAGAAATGAATGAATAGATTAATCAATCAATCCTAGTATATCCCTTTTGCACAAAGAAAATCTTCCCATAGCCATACAAAGATACCATTGCAGCAAAACAATTTCTAACCATGACTCACTGCTATCCACATAGCTTCCTTCTTGGATTACTATTTTGAGTTTCAATAAGAGACAAACAATCTTATCTTGAAAGGGGAATTGAATTTATTTTTAATAAGAAAGGCTGAATTGGGAGCTTGCATTTTCCCCCAAAATTTAATAACAGTACTAGTAAAGCCCTACACTCCTCAGCTGGCCTTATTTCAGGTATACGAGAACAGTGTTCCAGGTAAGCTGCTTTCATGATCTAAGAGTGAGACCAATGTCAACAAACCTGTCTAAATTCATTGACAGCCAGGGGAGGTCACATAGCAAAAGCATCTAGTCTGAACATGTTTCGGAACCCAGGACTGGGCAGAGGACGTGGAGGGAAACATCAGGTTCCCCAAGGCCATTGTCCTCAAACATGTGAATCCTGATAGTTACCACTGATAACCTCAGTAAGCATCACTTTGATTTCACCCCCTTCTTCCGCTCACAACTAAAACAAAAACAAAAAATACATCATTAAAATATGTCATTACTATGCTCAAATTGATAACTTATGAACTGGGATTTCAAATTCATCTTGTTATTCCGAAGAAGAGCCTTCAGTTTGTGGTTGCCCTGCTGCTGAGCCTCAAGTTGCTCTTTGTTGTTGTTGTTGTTGTTGTTTTCTTTTTAGAGACAGGATCTTACTCTGCCACCAGGCTGGAGTGCAGTGGTGCGATCTGGCTCACTGCAACCTCTGCCTCCCAGGTTCAAGTGATTCCCCTGCCTCAGCCTCCCTAGTAGCTGGGATTACAGGTGCCTGCCACTGCGCCCAGCTAATTTTTGCATTTTTAGTATAGACAAGGTTTCACCATGTTGGCCAGACTGGTCTCAAATTCCTGACCTCAGGTGATCCACCCATCTCAGCCTTCCAAAGTACTGGGATTACAGGCGTGAGTTACTGCGCCTGGCCAAGTTGCTCATTTTATCCATATTCTTTGAATCATTGTGTGTGTTTGTGTATATATATGTATATATATGTGTGTATATATATATGTATATATATGTGTATATATATGTATATATATGTGTGTATATAGATATACATATACACACACACACACACACACTATATATTATATGCATTTTAATTTACTTTGACAATTATCTAACAAGTTCTGTCTACTTAGTATCTTTCCCCCTAGAGTTGCTATTTGATCTTATAACATAGGCCAGGAAAAGAAAGGTAAGTTTTGCTAAATAGCTGTTACATCATGGCAATTGTCAGAGTTGGTTTGGGATCTGCTCTTTGTGCAGTGTCACTTATCACCTGTCTTCCACCTCCGCTTAGCTCTGTGACAACCAACAGAGCTTCTAAGAGATGACTGCTGATGAGTCCTTCTATCGCAGGCTGCAGCAGTCCTGAAGGTTGATGGAGGGCCATGCTATTCAAACAGCAGGCGTGGCTGAGACAGAAGCTCCTGGTGCTGGGAAGCCTTGCCGTTGGCAGTCTCCTGTATCTAGTCGCCAGAGTTGGGAGCTTGGATAGGTGGGTACTTAAATACATGCTTATACTCCTGTGACTGTAAGTCTTGATTTAAACTTGTTTAGGACATAATTTTAAGTCTATCCACTTGTTTTTCTCCCTCAAAATTCCCGGGAAACATGCTTTTCTGCAGTATTGATTTTGATTTATTGAGCCTTTAAAAGAAAGAGATTCAGGTTGCTCAAACCAAGGTGTTCTGTCAAGATCCATTTGTATTCCGTGTGCATTGACACTTGTTTTCAGGGAAGGAATAAAGCTGTGTACAGTAAAAATGTCATTTACTAGAGCTCAGTGTAGTCTGCGTGCATCTGGTGTTGACCTCTAGCTGTAGCAAAACAGTGATGATGTATCTATGTATTTTCATTTTGAAATTTATGAGTGGACACTTAATGTGCTACTAGGAGCATTAAAATTATGTATGAGCCTCTAAAGGAGCTCATCAAGTTTGCAATCTATTGCCCTGGAAAGATGGCTGCAGGCATGGGGAGTTTTAACTATGTTAATTAGCTCTGGTTTTCAGGGGCTCAACGTATCAGACAAGAAGGCTGTTGCTCAGAATATCTACCCAGAAAGCAATGGGAAATCCATGGAGAGAAAATTACAGCGCTAGGGTTTAGCTCTAAATAGGCAAACACTTGAGAGGTATTGGACTTGCAGAGGTTGCAGCAACATCCGCTGGCTTCGCATTAAATGTTTCTGGTGTGTTCTATGTCTAGTCTAATGGGCAAGGACAGAGAAGTGTGAAGCTTCCTTTTTTTGCCCTTTAAAAAAATTTTTTTTTGAGACAGAGTTTCCCTCTTGTTGCCCAGGCCAGAGTGTAATGGTGCAATCTTGGCTCACTGTAACCTTCACCTCCCAGGTTCAAGTGATGTTCCTGCTTCAGCCTCCAAAGGAGCTGGGATTATAGGCATGTGCCCCCACACATGGCTAATTTTGTATTGTTAGTAGAGACAGCATTTCACCATGTTGCCCAGGCTGGTTTCGAACTGCTGACCTCAGAAGATCCACCTGCCTCAGCCTCCCAAAGTGCTGGGATTACAGGCATGAGCCACTGTGCCCGGCCGGCCCTTTAAAATTAATTCTTGCACTGGAAAGACTGAAATGTGTTTTCCATGAGGTCAGTTCTCACAGTCAGTGGAATCGCATACAAACTTGAAAATATCTTCCTTGCAGTTTTCTTTTCCTTCTGAAATGTAAGCTAATCTACAGACCTTATCACTTAGATATTTAGAAATAACATAGCAGTGGTCCTTGTTTCCTTCAGTTGGTGTCATTTTGACTGGTAAAGTGAACTCCTTTGATGCTTCTCAAAATTCCTCAATAAATGTCCCATTCACTAGTGTTACCTACCCAGAAAATGGAATCAGAGCTTATCACTGACTTCCAGTAGTTTACTAGAGTAGCACTTGATGGTTAATGTGAAGCTTTGAGGTGGTGCCATTGTTCTACCTTTTATATCCAGCTCTTCCCAATTGACCTTTAGTTAGCTCCCATTTACCTTTTCTTAGTAATTGATCTAATGATCACTAAAGCATTATTATTTAATTGATGATTCTTTTCATTTTTTAACTCTGTCTCTAGTCTCTAAGGGGATAGCTTTTATTTGGAATTGAATTGTTTGGTGGGCTTCCTAAAAGCCTCTCACTTGAGACTTTGAGAAGATCATGTCTGAGGTTAACATAGGCTTATGTAGGTCCACCTTCCAGCAACTGAAGACCCTGCTTTCTGGGAGGGAGGCAGAAGTTATACCATCCCTTCTTATCCTAAACTTGTATGATTTTCAGTCTGGGATCCATACTCAGAATCTACGCTTTTGGAAGTGGGAAAGAATGTGATATTTTCTCATATTTTCACATTCCATCTTGAGTTAAGGAGTCCAAAAAGCGACTGTTCTGCAGGGTATGATCTCCCAGGGTAGAACGTAGAAAGAGGAAGGAAGTAAAGAAGGAAAATGACCCTTTCTATAAGTAGGGAAATTCCATTTTACCGCAAACAAAGCAGAGGTTATCTTTGTCAGCCACCCTCAGCCTGGATACTATGAGAGAATTACATCCTACAAAAGAGAATTTGAGTGACTATTTCTTCAGTTCTTCCAAAGATGGTACTAGCATCATTCTAGTGGCTTAGGACAGAAATCCATCAATGGATGCCTTATGGAATTAGAGCTTAATTCTCAACCATAACCCAAGAAGAACTGAAAGATGAATTTGTAATATCCCAATCAATGTCACAATTAAAAGCATCTTTGCCTATGTATCTATTGATAATTTTACATATTCCATTTAAAGCCCTAGTACATTAGTCTCATTAACAAATTTATTAAAATATTCATGTTTCTCTAAACTATTAACTGGGTTTAACCCTGTATTTTTAAAGTTGTCTAGGCCAGGTGCAGTGGTTCAGGCCTGTAATCTCAGCACTTCATGAGGCTGAGGTGGGAGGATCACGAGGTTAAGAGTTCAACACCAGCCTAGCCAACATGGTGAAACCCTGTCTCTACTAAAAATACAAAACTTAGCTGGGTGTGGTAGCACATATCTGTAATCCCAGCTACTCAGGAAGCTGAGGCAGGAGAATCTCCACTTGATCTTAGCCAAAATGCCAAAAAGTGATTGGCAGGAGAATCTCTTGAACCCGGGAAGCAGAGGTTGCAGTGAGCCAAGATTGCGCCACTGCACTGCAGCCTGGGTGACAGAGAAAGACTCTGTCTCAAAAAAAAAAAAAAAAAAGAAAAGAAAGTCTGTATTTTCATACTTTCCACAATGAGCATGAATTGTTTTAAAAATCATAAAAAAGAAACATTGTGAAAAGTAATATACATTTAAGCATTATGAAAAGTAATATACATTTCTCCTTAAGCATTATGATAGCTGTTTAAACAGAGCATAGACCAAGACCATGCTTTTCAATGTTGCAGAACAGGCTGGGTGTATCAGTCCGTTTTCACACTGCTATAAAGACATACCTAAGACTGGGTAATTTATAAAGAAAAAACGTTTAATTGACTCACAGTTCTGCATGGCTGGGGAAGCCTCAGAAAGCTTACAATCACGGCAGAAGGAAAAGGAGAAGCAAGGCTCCTCTTACATGGTGGCAGGAGCGAGAGAGATCTTACAGGGGGAGGTGCCACACAGTTTTAAACCATTAAATCTCATGAGATCTCACTATCATGAAAACAATGGGGAAATCCACCCCCATAATCCAGTTACCTCCCACCAAGCAAGCCCCTCTTCTGATATGTGGGGATTACAATTCGGAATGAGATTTGAGTGCGGACACAGAGCCAAACCATATCACTTGGCATGATCTTGAGGTTGTTTCTCATCTCAGAAATCAAGAAAGATGCAATAATGTCTCTTAGGAAAAGCAAGCAACACCCTCTTTGTCACAGAGAGGGAGACACAGACTCCAAATTATTAGCATAACTGAAAGCTTTCAAGTGTAAGAACTGGTTTAATAGCCTTTTTGACTGATATTATTTCCCTTTACCAAGAAGGCTAAAATGCCCTCACAGATCAACTTAGGGAAATTATAATGAATTTCAGTTCCATTTCAGACTATACCTAAAAGGAAACTCAATTTGCTAACCATATATGTTAGCCATGTTAAACAACAGTCACCATAGTCTTCTATCATTGTGACTATTACCACGTCTTTCTCCCTGAGAAAAGCAGAGATGGTTGTTCACTATTCAGGATAATATTGAAGTGGAAATCCTCCTTTCTGTCTATATACATTGCATTCCTTCCTTGATGAGCTTGAGTTCCTGATTTTAATAGGCTTGGCAATGAGGGCTTGCGGGGTTTCTGGCCCTGTCAGGGTCTTGTTGATGCCTGGTCCCAGGTGTGGTAGGTGATATACAGCACTTGCTGATGGCAATTGGGTTTGATCCTATCTTCAGCAAAGTGGAAACAGAATCCTGACCTCTTTAGATAGAAAGATAAAGAGAGTCAGACGAAATATAGTATTCTTCTGGCTATCCTGGAGGCCAAGGGCAGAGAGTCTCAGAATGAAAAGCTCAGCACATCCCAAGATTGGAATTTTGCAGGTTGATGATGCAAACAGTTCAGGGCAGAGACTGGGACCTCCTTTCAGATTATATCTCAAAGAGTTTCAAGAGCCGTATGAGTGCTGCCGAGCTTCGGGAAAATAATACCACAGGAAACGTGAAACACATGGCCTCCCTGCTGCCCTTCGGCCTCCCAGCCTAGTTGAAGATTATTATCTTCTGCCTTTCACTTTTTCTTAATGATTTTAACTGGTGAGCTGTTAAAAAGCTATTAGTATGGCTGGTGTCACTTGTCTATCCTGTACTGAGAACAGAAGTACACGCCGTAGTCAATTAAGTGCTTGGTGAATAAAAAATTTTAAGGAGCACTAATAAAAAAATCTCATCAATTTTGTGTGCTCCATTTAATACACAGTTGCTTAAAATAAAATTTCCCAAACATATGTTCATTATGGACTGCACCAGGCTGGGAACCAGTGGCTTTGATTGTGCATTTAAAGTCTTGGTCTGACTGAGGAACCAGAAAAATGAGAATTTAGTTGCAGTGAGCCTAAAGTGTCTTTGTCTTGCTTGCAGGCTACAACCCATTTGCCCCATTGAAGGTCGACTGGGTGGAGCCCGCAGTCAGGCTGAATTCCCACTCCGCGCCCTGCAGTTTAAGCGTGGCCTGCTGCATGAGTTCCGGAAGGGCAACGCTTCCAAGGATCAGGTTCGCCTCCATGACCTGGTCCAGCAGCTCCCCAAGGCCATTATCATTGGGGTGCGAAAAGGAGGCACAAGGGCCCTGCTTGAAATGCTGAACCTACATCCGGCAGTGGTCAAAGCCTCTCAAGAAATCCACTTTTTTGATAATGATGAGAATTATGGTAAGGGCATTGAGTGGTATAGGAAAAAGATGCCTTTTTCCTACCCACAGCAAATCACAATTGAAAAGAGCCCAGCATATTTTATCACAGAGGAGGTTCCAGAAAGGATTTACAAAATGAACTCATCCATCAAGCTGTTGATCATTGTCAGGGAGCCAACCACAAGAGCTATTTCTGATTATACTCAGGTGCTAGAGGGGAAGGAGAGGAAGAACAAAACTTATTACAAGTTTGAGAAGCTGGCCATAGATCCTAACACATGCGAAGTGAACACAAAATACAAGGCAGTAAGAACCAGCATCTACACCAAACATCTGGAAAGGTGGCTGAAATACTTTCCAATTGAGCAATTTCATGTCGTCGATGGAGATCGCCTCATCACGGAACCTCTGCCAGAACTTCAACTCGTGGAGAAGTTCCTAAATCTTCCTCCGAGGATAAGTCAATACAATTTATACTTCAATGCTACCAGAGGGTTTTACTGCTTGCGGTTTAATATTATCTTTAATAAGTGCCTGGCGGGCAGCAAGGGGCGCATACATCCGGAGGTGGACCCCTCTGTCATTACCAAATTGCGCAAGTTCTTTCATCCTTTTAATCAAAAATTTTACCAGATCACTGGGAGGACATTGAACTGGCCCTAAAATAATATGTCATACAACACTATGTGTTGCACCTGGAGACACACAATGTCTCCTGTAGATTAAAATATGCACTTTTCCTAGACAGAGCTATCCAAGTCATTTTTCCATGTATACTTGTACATATGCAGTGTGTGACCAAATATAAGATCAGTTCTTTTTCTACTGAAAATTTACAAAAAAAAATTGCTGTCTACATAGTTGCATCTTTTAAACTATTTACAAAAAAGAAGAGGTGATGGTATTGGGAGAAAGTGACTTCAGCTGTTCTCAAAGAGTTAGTCTTCCTTTGATTCAGAATTTGTCACCCACCATTTTCATAGATTTAAGCCAAAAGATAAATGTGTGAAAATGTACCAATGGCTGTGAAGTTTCAGGAAGTAGAAGATCCAGTGATGCATTTTTTTTTTCCTAAGGGAAAGCTGGCTCTTTAATTCAGTTGCTGAATTGGTGCCATGAAAACAGAAAATGCTATTTTCTTATTATTTAAAAGAATGTCTTATCTCATGGAATTGACATTGTTCCAAAGTTCCTGTGGTGATTTTGCACTATTGTTTCCTCGTATGGACCATGGTGTCACTTGTAGCATGTCAATCACACATCAGAAGGTCAAGTCCTTTTACTTCCATGTTGTATGTCGACAGAGAGAAATGTCGTGTACATAATGTATATTGTAAATACTGGTTTCACACTAAGTAATTCTATTTTGTAAACTGAATATGGCTATTTAATTTATTGTGAAATTAAATTTATTGTGGTATTTAAAAATGGAATGGATTAAAATTACTCTATGTGCAATTTTTTTTTACTCATTTTGTTTTACATGCCCCCTGCTGGCTTCCAAAATGGAAGCTGTTTACGTGCATATGAGAGCACTTGGAAAGATGTGCTTCTCTGCTGGATTTCTGTACCCTTGTGAAAATGTATTTATGAAGTGAGGTTGAGTATATTAAAAAAGAAAAACCTCAACCATCTGGAAGTCAAGTATAATAACCACCGCAAAGAGCCCTAGTGCTTCTCTGCTACAACTTTGTAACAATTAATTTTACTTGCAGTCGTTGCTGTGCAGGGAGAGAGACAAGGAATATTTTAACAGAATCAAGACATAGAAGAATCACGATTTTATTTGAACCTCTAATCAGAGTCAGACCAGTAGAGAAATAAAATAAAATAAGATTAGAAAACTTGTGTGGCGTCTGTACTGAAAGCTGCTGATGCTTCAAAAATGAATACAAGATCTCAGAACTCTCCCTGTTAGATGAAAATATATCAGTTTGCTCAGAAATGATTCAATTGCCTAGTGTTGCCATTACTAACATAAACATATGGCTCATATTTCCATCCAGAGAAATTAATGTTAAATTGGTGCCTCACTAACGTCAGATACACTGTATTATGCTTAAATATATTCAGTAAAAAGCGGAAAGGGGTATTAACAACAACAACAAAAAGATGGATTTTTTTCTCAGTCACAGTTGCTAATCCAGTAGGAGATATTTGAGAGAGTTTTGTTCAGCATCACAGTGAGAGTGCCCAGGGAAATCAGCAAGTTACAATGGATCCCCCTTTGATTGTAATAAGTGTTGATTTTCTCCATGAGTTGTTTATCCTGTCCAGTGATTTGATGGTGAACTCTTCTAAATAAATCGCCCTTTCCCCTCCGGTGTTGGTATATATTGCTTCTCAAGCCACCACCTTGGTAATCATCTCTATTGTTTGAATTAGCAGTGATGCTGTTCTCTCAGCATGAAGCAGGCATGACACCAACACATCCTGGCAGGCCAGCTCCTCCCTCACTGCGGGATGACTCTAGAGTGAGAGCCTCAGGTCTAAATGTCAGCCACTTCTCCCCTAAGCCATGAATGAAGTCAAAATAAGGATCCTGCTGTCAGATTTCTCTGTGCCTCAACTCTCCGCTAACCGTCAGTATAAACTCTTTGAATACAATGTTGAAGGACACAATCACTGTATTTTCATGAATTTCATAAAAGCATCCCTAGAGAGCACTATACAGCCAATATGATTTTGTACGAGTCACTGTCAAATTACGCTCCATTGGAACACTGATGTTTCAAAAACTCAGATCAGGTATTCCATCAGTAAAATAAAAATGGTCATCTTTTCCCAGATTCATAGAGGAATAAAAAAATAAGTTAATTTAAATTTCTCAGTAATCATCTTTTATGTTACCAGTTTTTCTTAGACTTTGCTACTGCTACCAATAGTGTATATCAGACTTTATTCTAAGATTCTATTTGACGTATGCCAACTTTTATCTCAATAAGCCAATATTTCTTCATATTCAGGGGCAGGGGGAGGGAAGCACTGTGATTTCTAGTTGTTCCACTTCCTATGTAAGTTTGAGAATTGTTTTAAATCTTTAAGCCTCCCCACTGACATCTAAAGCAAGGGCCTATGTCGGGAGAATTTTTTGGGTGGCAGGTTTCATTTCACTGAAAAAAACAGTCATAGCCACTGCTGATCAAGCTAGGTAGAGAGAAAGAAAAATGCTATGATTTAATAGCACAACTCTCGTGGAGATTTTAAACCTGCTTGTTTAGAAAAATGTTTCCTGTTGTTATCAGACAGGCAACAGAGCTCTAGAGAAATCTTCACCTCATTACAATAGCTCCACTAGGGCCCTCTTTAATAAGTTACTTCTTTTATGTCATAAACACCTTGCATTTTTCCAGAGGTACAGTGGAACCATACAGCTTTGTGAAACAGTTCCAGCTACAAAGAGAAAAATTGTTTAAGCAATGGTGAAGATTCTGCTGGACCATAAAGCTGAAACTACACCATTTCTGGAAGCCAAGGAATTCCAGTTATTATACAAATAGTCCTAGGGATGGAGAGAGACTAGGGATCAGAGAGATTTTAGAACAGTAATATAAATAGATAGACATCTTCAAAGTCTAAGTCTGTCTCCTACCCACCTGAAACCACTATCCGTAAACCCTTAATTAAGGCACTAAACTTTTCTTAATAATTGCAGTATAGAATAACAGAATCCCAAGACATTTTGGTTCTGAGTTAATGTATGATCAAGCAAAGGCTTGTAAACTCCTCTGAGGTTTATAACCCCATCTGATCTTAGATTTGGTACCTTTTATGTTGATGGGGCAGTGAGAAGTCATTAATTGGCAGCCCAGTTCCTCCTCATGAGTGTTTCATGGGCGTGCTTCCTGGAGTGCTGCCCCTGATACGAAGGCTCCTCTAGAAGACAAGCTTCAAGGCCTGCGGGGGGCATCACTTGGGACACTGCAGACACGGTGCTGCTCAGGGAAGGTGAGAACCAGGGACAAGAGCAATCCAAAGTCCAGCCCTGCTGATCATTTTTTACTTTGTCCAATTAGCTGTTTGCAAAATCAAATTGCCTTTATAAGCCTAATTTGAGAATTTTCCAGCAATGAAGAATTTCAAATGATTGTAGTGTCTTCCTGCTGAAGTCTTGTATACTCTTTCCACACACTCAGCAGCCATTTTCCACTAAAAATAGTCTACAGTCTAGGAAAAAAAGAAAAACATTCCCCCTCAAGATTACTAAACATAGCAAAATCTTAGCAATTTGGGCTAACACAGTGAAAATATAAAATATTTTTAAACAAATTCACTGCAATTATTACCAAGTAGATAGAGCATCAAACTGGGAGGCTGAGGGGGGCAGATCACAAGGTCAGGAGTTTGAGACCAGCCTGACCAACATGGTAAAACTCTCTCTACTAAAAATACAAAAATTAGCCGGTTGTGGTGGCAGACACCTGTAATCCAGCTACTCAGCAGGCTAAGGCAGGAGAATCGCTTGAATCCGAGAGGCAGAGGTTGCAGTGAGTTGAGATCGCGCCATTGCACTCCCGCCCGGGCGACAGAGCAAGATTGCATCTCAAAAAAAAAAAAAGAAAAGAAAAATGTCAATTGTGCCCACTTTGCCAAATCAAAGCCTCTTAATTGGCATATTGGATTTTTTTCCAAATGGATAGTATTCAAGTATTTTAAAACAGTCTGTCCTCTTAAGTAGGTTATTCAAGCCCCCTAGCATCTGTTTGTCAATTTTTATAGCACACCTTTCTTTCATAGCTTGTGTTAAGAGTGAAATTTAGGCCAAAATATGATCATTTGGTAAGGTTCTAATTAATGATGCCTTACTATACATCTTATGAAAATTATTTCTTTACATTTGAGCTTTCAAAAAATTCTTTTCAGTTACATTTTATTGCACCTTTTAGAATAAGGGTGCTATTTCATGATTAGAAACAGATTGAGGAGTTGAAAGGCAGAACTGAACTGATAGCAATATGCAGCTCCCATAGAAAGCACCTGATTAGTATTTCAAAATCAAGTGTCTGTTATTTAAAGGTGGTTCAGTTAAAAAGCAGTGCCCTTTCAGTCATATCAAGTAGGCAATAGCATGGTTGGTACTTGATCAGGCTAGATCCATTGATAAATTTATGAACCATATTAGTCTACCAGGTTTGCAGGAGGTGAAAGGCTCCTGTTAGTGAAAGGCTTTATTGTTTCTAAAGATATGTGTCATCCTCTCTCAAAAATAGTCAAGAAGGTGAGTGTCTCCTAATAGACGGGTAACACCATTTCAAAGAGGTAGCTTACCTTACACATATCTAAAGACATATGTCTCTGCTTTGCATTTCCATTTCTTCGATGATACCAGAGAACATCCTTAAGGCCAAGTCTAAAACTGCCTGTTTCCTTGGTAAAGCCTCACTAAGACTCACCTAAAGGTTTGGGCATAAATTATAGAAGAAGTTGTAATTGCTACTGTCAGGTAATCTAACACTAGCTCCTGTAAATAAACTTAATACAACTCTTTAAAGGTGAGGCTTTCTGGCAATGCCAGATGACAGTGTTGCCATACCAAGTAGAACAAGTGAGTCACAGTTCAGAAACTGTAGGAAAAATAAATAAATAACTCAGCTTGGAAGAATCAGAGAAGGCTTCCATGAGGCTACATTTGAAGATCATGACATCTCACCAGGCAGACAAACAGGAAAAGCATACTCCAGGATGAGGGAAACAGTAGGGCAAAAGTACCGGGTGTGAAAAAGACTAGCAACTCCAGTGTAGCCGGACAGTAGGTCATCAGAGAAGGTGGGATGTGAGAATGGAAACTGCAACAGAGCTTCCTAGGCCCTGAGTGAGTCCTTCCAGCACAGCTTTGAGGGGACCCTGCTAGATATCAGGCCAGGCCTACCACGCTGAGTCTACACCCAGCTGATCCTTACAGGCTGAAGGTTCAATATTGGAGAAGAGACGGTAAAATTAATAAGCCAAGGTTATCTTTCAAAGAGAAAAAAAATCAAATGATTGGTGCCCATAGAATCATCATTTTCCTTCCTTTACTCTTTTCTTTGCTTCTCTCACTTCTCTCCATGGCCAGTAGCTGCAGCTGATGGGATCTTCCATATTTGGCTCATTTTTCTCCTGAGATTGAGGAAAAAGTGTTTCTAGGGATATACTGACCATGGAAGAGTCATATTGTCTCCTTGCCACTGAGATTCTTGCCAAAACTTCACCCACTCTGAGACTACATCAGGAGACATGGGAATGAAAAGAAAACCAAGCGCAATATTCTCCTGCAAGATAGGCATAAGAGTGTTCTAAAAAAAAAAAAAAAAAAAGCAGGAAGCATATTCATTTTATTATAAATAAAGCAAATAAAGTCATGCATCACTTAATGACAGGGATATGTTCTAAGAAATGCATCATTAGGTAATTTTGTAATTATGCGAACAACATAGAGTGTACTTACACAAACCTAGACAGTATAGCCCGCTAGACACTTAGGCTATATGGCATAGCCTATTGCTCCTAGGCTAAAATCCTGTACAGCATGTCACTATTGAATTCTGCAGGAAATTGTAACCCAATGATAAAGATCTGTCTATCTAAACATATCTAAACATAGAAAAGGAACAGTGCAAATGTGGTATAAAAAATTTTACCCAGGCACAGTGGTTCATGCCTGTAATCCTAGCACTGTGGGAGGCTGAGGCGGGTGGATCACCTGAGGTCAGGAGTTCGAGACCAGCCTGGCCAACATAGTGAAACCCTGTCTCTACTACAAATACAAAAAATTAGCTGGGCGTGGTGGTAGACCCCTGTAATCCCAGCTACTAAGACTAAGGCAGGAGAATCACTTGAACCTGAGAGGTGGAGGTAGCAGTGAGCTGAGATTGTACCATTGCACACCAGCCTGGGCAACAAGAGCAAAACTTCATCTCAAAAAAAAAATTTTTTTTTAACCCTACACCTGTATAGTTAGGGCACTTATGAATGGAACTTTCAGAACTGGAAATTGTTCTGGGTGTCAACGAGTAAGTGGTGAGTAAATGTGAAGGCCTGAGACATTACTCTACACTACTGTAGATTTTATATATAAACACTGTACACTTAGGCTACACTAAATTTTTCTTCAATAATAAATTAACATTAGCTTACTGTAATTTTTACTTTATAACATTTTTAATATTTTCTTTTTGACTCTTTTGTAATAACACCTACCTTAAAACACAACATGTTGTACAGCTGTACAAAAATATTTTCTTTCTTTATATCCTTATTCTATAAGCTTTTTTCTACTTCTAAGTGTTTTCATTCTTTTACTTTTTGAACTTTATTTGTTAAAAACTAAGACACAACACATACATTAGCCTAGGCAGGATGAGAATCATCAATATCACCATCTTCCACCTCCAGATCTTGTTCCACAGGAAGGTCTTCAGGGTCAGTAACAGGCATGGAGCTATCATCTCTTGTGATAACAATGCCTTCTTCTGGAATACTCCTGAAGGACCTGCCTGAGGCTGTTTCCAGTTTTTTTTTTAATAAGTAGAAGAAGAACACTCTAAAATAACGATAAAAAGTAAATACACAAACCAGCGACATAGTCATCTATTATCATTGTCAAATACTATATACTGTACATAATTACATGTTCTATACTTTGATACACCCGGCAGCGCGGTCAGTTTGTTTCTATCAGCATCACCACAAATGTAATGCATTGTGCCACAACATTACCATGGCTACGAGGTGACAAGGCAACAGGAATTTTTCGGCTCCATTATAATCTGATGGCACCACCTGTCACATATGCGGTCCATTGTCGACCCCAAAATATCTTTATGTGGCACATCACTGTATAAGCTAAACTTTCAGGATAAAACAGGCAAGCCATTTTTTCTTTTTGAGCGTCCCTTTAAGTAGGAGAATCAGAACAGGGAATTTTTATGCTCTTTCCTATGACATTATGCCATTACATGAAAGTGATTATTGGAGCATTTCTTGTGACATTGAACATCCACAGAGTCAGGGCATGAAGGTGGAGGAGGAAGGAGGGGTCAGACTCAATGTACCCTCCTGTACTTGTGCAAACGATCTCTCCAAAAAGCCTTGTCTATGATTTTGCCTTTAAGGGCTCTTCTTTGTCACCATTCCCTTGCAACTAAACTTTCCCTAATTCAACATTATTCTCAACTTTGGTTTCTAGTTTACCTATCCCTTCCCACATTAATTAACTTTTGCCACACAGCCAACCATCCCCCCAAAATTTAATCTGGTTCATAATTCTGTTGTTCAGCTGGGCAATTCTTCTGGTCTGACCCAGCTTGTCTTCCCTCTGCTGGCCTCTTTCACATACCTGTGGTTTCTGTCGGGTCAGCTGCCGCCTGGATGATCTCAGTGGCCTCATCTAAATGTCTGGTGGCTTGTTCTGCTTAGTGATTGGTGCTACCTCCCCGTGTTAGCTATTGGCTTGGTGACAAAAGTACCTAGGTTACCCATATCTTCTCACTTAGTATATGCACCGGGACTCTTCTCATGGTAGTCAGAAAGGGCTGAAGAGTAGCAAGAGAGGGCAAGTCCCAGTGTGCAAGCACTTTTCAAGTATCTGCTTCCATCATGTTTGCAGTCGTCTCACTGGACAAAGTATGTCATATGGCCAAGCTCAGAGTCCACATGAGAGGGGATTCCATAATGGTGTGGATACAAGAAAGGAAATTATTATTTTTTAAATGTTTGGCCAGGCATGGTGGCTCATGCCTGTAATCCCTGCACTGTGGGAGGCTGAGGCTGGTGGATCACATGAGCCCAGTAGTTCAAGACCAGCCTGAGCAAAAAAGTTTTTTTTTAAATTAGCTAGGTGTGGTGGCGTGTACCTGTAGTCCCAGCTGCTCAGGAGGCTGAAATGGGAGGATCACCTGGGACTAGGAGGCAGAGCTTGCAGTGAGACAAAACCATGTCTCTGCACTCCAGCCTGGGCAACAGATTAAGATCCTGTTTTGTAAAAAACAAAATACAAAAAAATTTTTGAAAAGAGGGAATCTGTCTTAGTTGCCTAGGTTGGTCTCGAATTCCTTGTTTCAAGCAATCCTTCCTCCTACCTCATCATGAGCCGCCATGTCCAATAGGAAAGGAAATCATTGTGACCATTTTTGCAAACAATCTACTACACTTCAACCTAGATTTTATCATGATGAAAATTATAGTAATAAATTTTGTTTCTTAATTTTTAAAGAAATACATAATCTAAATAAGAAGAGTGGTAGGCAAAATAATGCCCTTCCCTCAAAGATATCTACATCCTAATCTTGGGAACATGTGACTATGTTACCTTACCTGGCAAGAGGGACTTTGCAGATAGGATGAAGTTAAGGGCCTTGAGATGAGGAGAGTATCAAGGATTATCTGGGTGGTCCTGATGTAACCACAAGGGTCCCTAAAGGCAGAAAAGTGAGGCATTAAGGGACAGTCAATGGAACGATAAGAATTGAAGAATGGGTTTGCACTTCAAGGACCTGCAGGGACATGGGACAGTGCTGGCTTTGAAGATGTAGAAAGGAGGCTATGAGCCAAGGAATGTGTGCAGCCTTCAGAAACTGGAAAAGGCAAGGGGAGAGATGTCCCTCAGAGGTCTCCAGCAGGAAACACAGCCCTGCCAACAATTTGATTTCAGCCTGGTGAGACCTGGGTTGGATTTCTAAACCTACAGAAATGCAAGATAACAAGTTCATGTTGTTCTAAGCCAGTAAATTTGTGGTGATTTATTACGGCAGCCATAGAAAACTAATACAAGAAGCAAGAGGAAACGGAGGGCTCCCAAAACGTCTGTTCAATCAGCTTATTCCCCTTCATTATGAATGAGTGATGCGGAAAGAGCCATCAATCACAAAGGACATTTCCGAACAATCCGAACAGAAGTCCTGAAGGACAGGAGAACCTTTGCAAATTCCCGAAGACTGAACAGGCCTAGTGAATGCAGACAGAGTGACCCTGCAGGACACAATCCCCTGGTGATAGAAACACCGAGCAAGCAAGCCTCATTTCTTCTGGGACACCTTCACTGTAGCTCAAAGAGTAAAAAACCATTTTAATGGTAAATTTCAGATAAGTTTATGCACAGCGCAGATTACATGATTGTTTAATATCTTTAACATTATGGTTTTTATACTGAAAAGAGAAAATTTTTTTTCTTACAAATTTGTAGTATCTCACCTTGATCCAGAAAATCTGAAATCCCCAAAGATCAGAGCCAGGAGCCTCTGTCATTTCCCAGGTTCATCCCAAGATTTCCTCTAAATGGCATTGAAAATCATCCTGTGGGAAAAAGAAAGACCTGAAATGCTTTTTCCTGGACTTAATGAAATTCAAAGGTATTTATTGATCATCTAATATGTTTCTAGCTCCTGAAGAATCCATCAATTACTAAAAGTCACAAGGAAAATCAGAGTTAGGTGTGTGACCATAATACAGCCCTCCAGAATTCCAGCCCAGGGCCACTTATTAAGAAAAGTCTCTAAGTGGTTCTATTTATTATTTATACCTGTCTACTTCCTAAATGAATTTGAGGAAGCAATTTTCTAATTAAAACGTGTTTCTAATCTCTTTCTAATCTTGTTTTATTGAGTACATTTTAATCCCTTTTACTTAACCTTGAATAGAAACATGTACTGAATCTGTATAAAAATATGAATTAGGCAGGTGCAGTGGCACATGCCTATAATCCCAGGTACTTGGGAGGCTGAGATGGGGGAATTGCTTGAACCCAAGAATTCAGACCAGCCTGAACAACATAGCAAGACCTCATCTCAAATATATATATATATATATATATTTTATTTATAAGCCTGTTAAAAGAAGCTAATGATAATGGTTCATCCTGGAACCAATTCATACATTCTTTTGCTAATAATTACCTGTAAAATTTGCCCAGTTGCCTTTTTAAAAATTATATTCCAAAGGCAACATAGTCCAGACAAACAAAGTAAGTATAATGAGAAAAAAATAGAAAAACTCAATAAATTGATATTTCAAAAGCACATCAACCAATCTGGAAACAAATACTTTGATAAAAAGAGTTTAGCTTGGTCTGGTGCAGTGACTCACACCTGTAATCCCAGCACTTTGGGAGGCCAAGGCGGGAGGATCACTTGAGGTCGGGACTTCAAGACCAACCTGACCAACATGGAGACTGATCATCTAATATGTTTCTAGCTCCTGAAGAATTACTAAAAATACAAAAATACAAAAAATACAAAAATTAGCCAGGTATGATGGCACATGCCTGTAATCCAAGCTACTCAGGAGGCTGAGGCAGGAGAATCACTTGAACCTGTGAGTCAGAGGTTGCAGTGAGCCAAGATTGTGCCTCTTCATCCTGGGCAACAAAAGTGAAATTCCATCTAAAAAAAAAAAAATATATATATATATATATATATAGCTTGCTTAAAGTGCCACTATATAGTGTAGGAAGTTTCAACGGTAAAAGGCAGATGTCTTCTAATCCGAGGATACTGAAAGTGCTATATGTGCAACACGAAAGTATTATACATATAACTGTTGTGTGTATGTGCATGTGATTTTTAGCAATTCTTTAACTGGTTCATTCCATTGTGATGATTACGTTACCTTTCATCCTGACCATCACTACAAGTCTTCAACCTTGAAATTGTATCAGGTTTCTCTGAAAGCACAATTATATTTAAAGATAAATTTAAGACAAAGTGTTTATTCGATATTATTATCTTCTTATATTGCATTTGAGTTTCCTTCATTAATATAAAGTTATAAATTAATAAGAACACAAACTCAAGCCTGAAACCTGAGAACAGAATATTGATAACTTTCTCTGAGACCCTGAAATGTCCTTAGGAACTCTGAGCCAAAGATCCAACCAATTATTGAAAACAAAAAGTGTTTGCGGTGAGGGTTCAGAATCATAGAGACAAAAGAACCCCAACACAGACACCTACTGACACCCATTAGCAACTGTGTTTATACTCGCAGATGAACCAGCTAAATCCAGCCACGCAAGTCATTATTTTGGATGAAGTTTGTTACGTTGGTCAAATTATTGGTTACATGATCTTCCTCAAAAAGTTTTACTCCGTCTTTACAGTATCTGTCTCAAATAATGTTTTTGAAATATCTGGAGAAAGAACTTAAGAATTCTTTGTGTGAAATTAATTCTTTGTCAATCTCTTTGGCTTCCTCATGCCCCACATGGGCCTCAGCCCCTGTAAATATGCTCCCAAAGCATTTTCAGGAGTCCTCCGGAACTTCTAAGCTCCCCGGCACACAAGCCAGTCAGCACTACACAGCACCTGTCAAGTGTGGCTGCCCTGCTGCCGTGTGCCTCGGTGTCTGCTCAGTACCACAGCCCATTCTGTTCAGGCAGCGTGGCTTCCCTAGTCAGGCATTGCCACAGTCTCCAAATAACCAAAGACCAAAGACAATGTGTGTGTGTTTGTGTGTGTGTGTGTGTGTGTGTGCACGTGTGTGTGTGGATGGGGGCAGGTAATTCTTTCTCTCCTATGTAATATTCCCTTTTAAAAAGTACCAAAGCTACACTATGGAGATATAACAAGAAAGCTGTTCTTTCAGTTCCTATGTTCAGAATCTACCCCCTGACCTTAATAGGGACAGGCTGCAGTGGAAGATAAATTACGGTAATAGATACAATGTTAAACTCAGAAGCTCGTGATAGCTGTTTAATAGACATTTATTGAGTGAGTGAATGAATCATTCTTTCATTATAATGACAAAGGCATTACTAGTGGGTTAAACTTATCTGTCTCTTCCTTCCCTTCGATTGGGTTCTCTGTGAAGAGAACCTAAAATTCTTTACACAAATAGATTTCTGGTGGCCAGTCCACCAAAGAGCCAGACATATGCCCCTAGCAGTGAACAGAGTGCAGGATTTTGCTGAGCTCCTGAATGCCCACTATACTTTTCATGCATTGTAAGACACAAACACAAAGAACAAAGGGCCAGCTTCAAACTCTGCTCTTCAAAGGGCTTCTCATGTCAGGTACCAGCATGACATTTCAAGTCACTTTGCTCCTTTATGCCTTGTAATTTACTACAATGAGGTGGTAGATGTCAACTCCTATTTATGTAAGAATCCTTGTCCCTCAATAACATGGATCCCTAAATTTTCTCTATTAAGCTGTTAAATTTTACATTTAATTAAGCATGAGTTAAAATTGTGAGTTTCCAAAACCATAACCCAAACAATAAATGAATAAATCAATGTTCTGAATATTCAGTGTTTAGGGTTTTATGATATTAAAAGTGAGCATCTTAGTTCACTAGAGGTATGGAAGCTAGAGCTAGTTTTTGTTGTTGTTTTGAGATGGAGTCTCGCTCTGTTGCCAGGCTAGAGTCCAGTGGCATGATCTCAGCTCATTGCAAACTCCACCTCCTGGGTTTAAGCAATTCTCCTGCCTCGGCCTCCCAAGTAGCTGGCACTACAGGTACATGCCACCACACCCAGCTAATTTTTGCATTTTTAGTAGAGACAGATGGTCTTGATCTCCTGACGTCATGATCTGCTCTCCTCGGCCTCCCAAAGTCTTGGGATTACAGGCGTGAGCCACTGTGCCCTGCCACTGTTGTTTTTAATTACACTTGAATTCTATCTTTTTTTTCATGTTAATGCACCTTAGCCTGCCAAAGTGTCAGACATAGTCCAGTGGACTCAAAGAGAAGCAGGCAGTTCATGGGACACAATGCCTCTGGAGAGTAATAGGGCTCTACACACACACAACTTCCTAGTCATAGATTAGGAGAAACACTCACTTTTATTTACTTTGACATATTTAGGAAATCACTATTAGACTTTAATTAAAGAAGGGTTAAGGCTAATTATTTGCACAAGGCTCTGTCTGTACAAATGAAATAATCAGACCGTGGATGATCCACTTATTTCTACTCTCTAATGGTGGAAATAGCTGCAAATTGAAATTGTCATTCTCTGAGTCTAGTTATTATTGCACTTCAGTCGATTAGTTACATCATATAGACACAGGCAAATATTTTAAGAATATACTTTAATGCATGAATAACTTTGGAAAATTCACCAAATGAAGAGGCAGCAGCTGTGAATACATGAAAAATTATTGGCCTTGATATCCACTTAAGTCAATGGAGATACTTCTGCCAAGGCACGATGGGTAATAAGGTTACCATCTACCCTCCAAACTGCTTATTTCAGCATCTCACAGGTAATTCTGGCAGAGACTCCAAAGAAATGTGTATGTCAGTTCCTGCCCTCATAAGGCAGAGGAGAAAACTGGGATGCAGAAAGTTCAGTGACCTGCCTAAGCTCACACAACAGGTAATGACAAAGCTGGGACCAGATCCCCCAGGATTCAGATTCCCACCACTCCAGGAACCCAGCTGTTCTTATCATATATTTGGTCCATTGTTACGATTACACTTGGAAAGACTGGCTATTTTGTGGCAATTCATGATTTTAAAAAAAATTGTAAAAGCTAGAGAGTTGGAAGAAGAGGCATACCCACATCCTGAAAGTACCAGGTAGAATTCTTCAAAATGTGGGATTACAGCACACAGGCAGGGAACGGGGCTTCTTGAACATTTTCATGCCACAGCACACATACATATATGTGATAATATTTGTTTGGCAACTTAGAGTACATACAAAGCTATTATTTCTGACCCTGAAGACTGGCTATCCAGACCCTATCCCGATACTTAGAGGGCATTAATTTATCCTCTGGGACAACAATTTATCCTGCCACATATCTAACCAATTACTACTCACCCAGATACCTTGGACCATAAATAGGAAACCCTGCCAGATTGTAATTATTCTTTTAATTATTAGAATTAAATGTGAAAACGGAAATGACTGTGGCTTCTTGGCTTTTATTGTTCTTTACTAAAGAGCATATCAAGTTAAAAAATAGTTTACAGAAGCTAAAAATATAAAGGTGTACCTTGTTTACAAAAAATTATCAAGAATCTCCGAAGTTCATTATTTGCTGAAAAATAGCTTCTGATGCAAAATAACTCTCAGAGAACCCCATGGATGGTGTTAGACATAGGCCTTTAGTGAAGAGCCCATCACAGAGGTGCAAGAAGGGCCATTTGTTCCAAGCCTCACATTTACAACAGTTCCAACTTTAGAACAGTGACATTATACCTCCAAATGAGATTATACTGTTTTCTTTGAAAAACTCTGACACATACCATATTTTTTTACTTTTTTTTTTTAAAGGAGTCTTGCTCTGCCACCGGCTGGAGTGCAGTGGTGCGATCTCAGCTGACTGCAACCTCCGACTCCCTGGTTCAAGCAATTCTCCTGCCTCAGCCTCCTGAGTAGCTGGAATTACAAGCACGCGCCACCACGCCCAGCTAATTTTTGTATTTTTTGTAGAGACGGGGTTTCACCATGTTGGCCAGGATGGTCTCAATCTCCTACCTCGTGATCCGCCTGTCTCGGCATCCCTAAGTGCTGGGATTACAGATGTGAGCTACTGCACCCAGCCGACTTTTTTTTTAAAGGTCCCTGGAATCACAAAAAATAGTAGTGGCCCCTGGACCTCTGAGAGTCAACAATCTCATACATATGGGACTTCATAACAGGATTGTTAATAGAGAAGGTGCCCTTTAGGTATTCGCTTTGCTCACCCTTGTCAATTCGATTGAGAAACAAAAGCACAGGATCCACTGATCTGCAGGAGAATGTGCTTTTGAACAGAGCAAGTGCAAACAGGAGAAAAGGTACGGGAACACTAATCCACATTCCCATAGAAATGCTCAGGTTTCAATATTCCTTTTGAAAAATGTAGCTTCTCCAGTAAGTTGGTCACACTCCAAGAGGAATTAAGCTTGAAAGATAACAGAACTTCAAAAGCCAAGTTGAAAAGACCAGACCTGAGGCAGTGAAGAGCATTCAGAAGAAAGAAGAGTTTTAACTCAGCTTTCAAAGCATGTTCTCTTTCCTCTTTGAAAGTTTCTGGGGTTGCTGAAGATATTCCCACCCGTGACATCTTTCATCAGCAAAACATGAAATAACAAAAATCTCTTTCCAGGTGGAATAGGGAGAAAATGTGAAAGTAAGTTAAAGTAAGTTGCTTCTTGTTCCGCTTCTTCTTGAGCTTAATGAGTCATCTCCAAGAAAATTGCCTGAGCCTGTCTCAATGCAAATTAGCAAGATGAAAATTCTACTATGTAGTGGAACTGAGGCCCCAAATAAGTGGTCCCGAAAGGAAGCAGAGGCAGGTTGCCAGCCATGTGTTTCCATGACTCATTTTTCAGGACTGGCCAAAAAACAAAACAACGACAACAACAAAACAGTAGGGAAAACCTACAAGGTAAGAATAAAAGGTGTATTTAAGACTCAATAATTACATCTGTGGCTTTTAAAGGCTACTTCCATTATCGGTAACCCCTGTTGTCCTGCATTTACCTGGATAACCTCTGCTGATCCTCCAAGGCTCAACTGAGAATCATTCCAATTACTACTGGGTGCCAGGCCAAGAGCTGAGCACAAAGAACATGATAATGATATGCATGGTGCAAGGTACCTACCTTCAGGGAGCTTTTGCCAGCCTCAATGCTGGGTGCATGGGACATGATGATACACAAGATGAGCCACAATGAGCTGAGAACAGGTTGACTGCTAGACACAAGATATGTGACACATGGAGGCCCCATCTCTACAAAAAATAAAAAATAAATTAGCTGGGTGTGGTGGCTCATGCCTGTAGTTCCAGCTACTCAGGAGGCTGAGGCTGGGGGATTCCTTGAGCCCAGGAGTTCAAGGCTGCAGTGTGCTAGGATCACACCACTGTACTCCAGCCTGGGTGACAGAAGAAGACCCTGTCTCTTTAAACAAAGAGACAGAAATGTGACAATGTGCACGATACAAGATTGCTGCTCATAAAGAGATGTGTGCCAGGCTCAATATTGGCAAAATTATGGTACAAAATACAAGGGGCCACATCTCAAGGAGCTGCCTTCCCTGAACCCTTGGCCTAATCATTGCTTTCAGACCCCCATTTATACCCTGATAAACGTCAGAATTTTTGAGTGAAATATTTTCAGTGCCTATTTTCCCCATTGACCGTAAGGATATTGAGGGCATTAATTATAACTTGTTTCTGCTTGTATCCCTGGCACTACACATAGTGGCTGCAAAAAAACAAAACAATCGCCACCAATTTCAACACAGATGTGTGTTGCACTGAACAAAATTACTCAATTTCTGCTCAAGAAAGGCCAATAAGGTTTTAAGGGAACAGCTTGTCTGCTAACATCTATGTAGTATTTTTACATCAATATTCATGAGTGATACTGGTCTGTGGTTTTCTTTGTACTTTCCTTATCTGTCTTATACAGCAGTGTTATACTTGTTTGACAAAAGGAGTTAGAGAGGTTTCTTTCCGTTTCAATGCTCCAGAGCAGGTATCAGCACATTTTTCTTTATATTAGGTCAGACAGTAAATATTTTAGTCTTCGTGGTCCATATAGTCTCTGTTGTAACTACACAACTTTGCCCCAAAGCAGCCATATACAATGAGGAAACAAGTAGGGTGGTTGTTTTCCAATTAAACTTTATAAAAAATAAAACAGGTGGCTGGGGCTGAATTTGGCCAGTGGCTGATACCTGCTCTGGAATAATTTATATACTACTTGAATCGTGTGGTCTTCAAAGGGTTGATAAATGCTATAGACTAAATGTTCATGTCCCTGTAAAATTCACATGTTAAAACCTAATCCCCAGTGTAATTCTGTTACAAGGTGGGGCCTTTGGGACATGATTAGTTCATGGGGGCAGAGCCCTCATGAATGGAATTAGCGCCTTTGTAAAAGAGACTTCATGGTTTCAAGCTACCATTATATAGTTGCTGAATACAGAGCTGAGAAGAAATATGCCATGGAACACCGTAATATGCCATTTCTATCACACAGAAACAATCCATGTAAAAAAACCTCAGAGTAGGCCGGGCCTGGTGGCTTACCACCTGTAATCCCAGCACTTTGGGAGGCTGAGATGGGCAGATCACCTGAGGTTAGGAGTTCAAGACCAGACTGACCAACGTGCAGAAACCCCGTCTCTACTAAAAATACAAAATTAGCCGGGTGTGGTGGTGCATGCCTGTAATCCCAGCTACTCAGGAGGCTGAGGAAGGAGAATCACTTAAACCTGGGAGGCAGAGGTTGCAGTGAGCCAAGATCACGCCATTTCACTCTAGCCTGGGCAACAAGAGTGAAACTCTGTCTGAAAAAAAAAATCAGATTATAGATATTAGTAAAATGTAATAAAATTATAAGTAAATGATAAGCTTTAAGTATTCATTACATTTATTTTTAATTTAATTTTGCATAATGCCCGTGTTTAACAATTGGCTCTCAAAATTTCTAATTTATCCATCAGTTTTTGAGGGTTTACATAGGTCAGCTGTAACATACCACTGACTGTTACCTATTGTCTGCCAGTCACCATGATTGGCATTTTAGATAAATTCTTTCATTAACCCTCACTGTCCCCTTCTGGAATAATTGTTTTACAGATGGATAAAAGATCTCAGAAAGATTAAATAACTTGCCTGGATTCACATAGCTAAAGTCTGGTTGTATGACCTCCACCCTCTAAATCACACAGTCACTCATATAACAGAAATTTGCTTTTAAATTATTTTATTCTTTATCTAAGAGAATAGATTGTGTTCCACATAAGCTGGGGTCCTCTGAATTCAGTGAGTTTCTGAACATTGATGTATGTTTGAGTTCATTGACACTGAGTAATCTGGTTACAGAAAATACCATTATGCTGGATTAGAAACCCAGTGTTAGGCAGGACTTAAACTGTATGGTATTATGGAGGATGACCATGGGGAGCTGACTACACCATATAAAGTCTTCCACCCAGAGACACTAGAATCACTTCAAGCTCTCCTCTCATTTTCCTTTCTTTTCCTTAACTCCAACTCAACAAAATGAATTCCTTTTTGAGCACATCTCTTTTTTTGCACAATGAACCTAAAGGTAGACTATCCAATAACATTTCAGCCACTATTTTCAACTAACTCATATTTGTTACTATTGTAATTTTTGTGCCAAAAAAATTGTTAATGTTTTCTAAGTTTAGTTTCTTCTTACAGCATAACATGATGGTATTTTTTTTTCATTATTTAGAGAATACTTTATTAGTTTCTGTAATCAAACCCATGTAGATAAGACCTTACATATTTAATACAAGGGTTACCCCTGTACAAATGGAAAAAAAATTAAGTTCAGCATTTCCAGGCAAATATGGTACTTAATTTATGTACAATGTCAATTCAATGTGGTAAACTGTGATACTTTTTCCAAAGTTCACAGTACGGCCAAAGTTTCCAAAAATTCAAATTGCATATATATATATATATATATGGACCAGTAATAGAAGCATGTTATGCAGCAACAGCAGCAACAGCTTGTCCAGGTTCTGCAGTCAACTGAACAAAATTATAGAGACACCCAGCACACTCCATTTAAAGAAAAGGTGGAAAAAATGGAAAAACCAAAATCCCAGAAAATTGCAAGTTCTGTTACTGTTGTGGTACCTGGCACCATTTTTTAAAATTAGTTTCTAGGCCGGACACAGTGGCTCACGCCTGTAATACCAGCACTTTGGGAGGCTGAGGCAGGCAGATCACAAGATCAAGAGATCGAGACCATCCTGGCTAACAAGGTGAAACCCCATCTCTACCTAAAATACAACAACAAAAAAAAAAATTAGCTGGGCATGGTGGCATGCATCTGTAATCCCAGCTACTCAGGAGGCTGAGGCTGGAGCACCACTTGAACCCAAGAGGCGAAGTTTGCTGTGAGCAAGATCACGCCACTGCATTCAAACCTGGGCAACAGAGCGAGACTCCGTCTCCAAAAAAAAAAAAATTAGCTTCTGAATTATTATCTGGAAAGAAAACATTCTAAAATAACATTATTGCAAACAACTTTGATAAAGCATGGTCACTACTACATATCATAAAGCAGGTACAAGATATTTTGCATTCACAGAGGTGTGACATAGTACTGTCCCACATATATATTGCTAGAAGATACAATTAAAAAGGCATTATTTCAGACTTGATTCTACTTTTTCCTAGCAGAGGGCCCGAAAGATGGTATGACACAGCTCTGTAAAGGAGTGCTCCTTCTTAGAATTGCCTTCATTAGCGGCACAGTTCTAGGTACTCACTGTTTTTCATGAACATCAACTAAAAACTTTTTTTAATAAAAACAGACCACATTTTTTTTATCCGGTCTATCATTAATGGAAATTTAGGTGGATTCCATGTCCTTGTTATTGTGAATAGTGCTGCAATGAACATAGGCATGCACGTGTCTTTATAAAAGAATAATTTATATTTCTTTGGATATATACCCAGTAATGGGATTGCTAGGTTAAATGGTATTTCTGTCTTTAAGTATTTGAGGAATTGCCAAACTATCTTCCATAATGGCTGAACTAATTTACACTCCTACCAAGGGTATACAAGTGTTTCTTTTTCTCAACAACCTTGTCAGCATCTGTTGTTTTTTTGACTTTTAATATTAGTCATTTTGACTGGTGTGAGATGGCATCTCATTGTGGTTTTGATTTGCATTTTTCTAATGATCAGTGATGTTGAGCTTTTTTTCATATGATTGTTGACCACATGTATGTCTTCTTTTGAAAGTGTCTGTTTATGTCTTTTGCCCACTTTTGCATGGGGTTGTTTTTTTCTTGTAAATTTGTTTAAGTTTCTTATAGATGTGGGATATTAGACCTTTGTTAGATGCATAGTTTGCAAAAATTTACTCCCATTCTGTAAATCGTCTGTTTACTCTATTGATAGTTTCTTTTGCTGGGAAGAAGCTTTTTAGTTTGATTAAATCCCATTTGTCAATTTTTCTTTTTTGGCAATTGCTTTTGGTGTCTTCATCATGAAATCTTTGCCCATGCCTATGTCCTGAATGGTATTGCCTAGGTTGTCTTCCAGGGTTTTTATAGTTTTGGGTTTTACATTTAAGTCTTTAATCCATGTTGAGTTAATTTTTGTTTATGGTGTAAGAAAGGAGTCTAGTTTCAATCTTCTGCATATGGCTGGCCAGTTATCCCAACACCATTTATTGAATAGGGAACCCTTTCCCCACTGCTTGTTTTTGTCAGATTTGTTGAAGATCAGATAGTTGTAGGTGTGTGGTCTTATTTCTGGGTTCTCTATTCTGTTTCATTGGTCCGTGTATCTGTTCTTTTTTTTTTTTTTTGAGACAGAGTCTTACTCTGTCATTCAGGCTGGAGTGCAGTGGCATGATCTTGGCTTACTGCGACCTCCGCCTCCCAGATTCAAGTAATTCTCATGCCTCAACCTCCCAAAGTGCTGGGATTACAGGTGTGAGGCATCACACCAGCTTATGTGTCTGATCCTGTACCAGAACCACGCCGTTTTGGTTACCACAGCCCTGTAGTATAGTTTGAAGTCAAGTAGCATAATGCCTCCAGCTTTGTTCTTTTTGCTTAGGATTGCCTTGGCTATTTGGGATTTTTTGTTTCCATATAAATTTTAAAATCGTTTTTACTAGTTCTGCGAAGAATGTCAATGGCAGTTTAATAGGAAGAGCATTGAATCTATAAATTGCTTTGGGCAATATGGCCATTTTAAAAATATTTATTCTTCCTATCCATGAGCATGGAATGTTTTTCCATTTGTTTGTGTCACATGATGGTTTTTTTTTTAAATTATAAGCAGCATCACTGTAAAGTTAGAATGGAAGCCCCTGGGAACAAAATAAATTTTAAAAAATTAATAATGCATTTTCTATCAAATAGAAAGAGTTTCCAGAATAAACACACAATTTTAAAAAAAGTTAGTGGATACTTACTGGATAATATTTAAACATTTATATTATCTTCCTGAAAGGTTAAAAGGCAATTGGTTGTAATCATGAGTGAGCGGCCTTGCCAGAAACAAGATAGATATTAAAATTAGCTAGTATCATCTATTATATCTATTACATAAAAAATGTAGCAATATATTTTTTAAAACACTGGTACTGCTCTGAAAAATCATTTTCTCTATCATTAGTTGGTTAAATTATTCTCATACCCCTTTACTGTAAAGTCATTTTAGGTCTTGGGAAGAATGTAATATATTACTTTTAATTACAGCATCAATTCAGAATGTTATTTTTCCCTTTTTATTTGCTCCAGGGACCACAAAGGAAGCTCTACAGAATGTGTGCAGCCTAGAAGCCTAACTTGATATTAAATGTTTCCTCTTATCTTTATCGTTCCTGCTTCTCTGTCCCCTACCTTCAGTTATACCCCTCTTTTATTCTCTCTCTGATTCTCTCATTTCCTCCTTGCTCTTCTCCATTTCTCTCCTGGCATTCAGTAAGGGAATATGTGGAAAACAAGAAAGGAGAATGGATATGTGTCTTTGATCTCAGTGTGCCCAGAGCCTGGCACAGTACCTACCACATCAGGGGAGCCCAAGAAATGAGTGACTGAAGGGATAGACAGCACCTTGAGCAAGGGACAGAGAACCATTATTCTGTTCCATATATTTCATGATGCACATATATATATATATATATATATATGGGTTTTTTTTTGCATTGAAATAGAGGACATAATGGAGGGATGGAGTGAGGAAAGATATAAAATAGAGTAAAGGAGTTGATGTTATTGGGGCTATTGAGAAAAGAGTAAAATTTACTGAACCAGGTCATAACTCAGGACAAAAGGGGCTGATGATGAATGATGGAAGGGGATCTTCCATTTTATTTAATATATTTGTTTTATTTATAAGATCTATAAAGACGAATTTAGCAATTTGAAGATGAAGTTTAGGAATGATTACCCAAGAAACATTTCCTGTACATTGCTGAAGAAACTGGTTTCAGCATCTTCATAATGTTCCTTCCTACTAACTAATAAAAATAATACTAATAATAATTTAAAATAATAATTACTGACATTGAGCACTTATTTTGTGACAAACACTGTTCTAAAGATTATATGCATGATTTCTCACAACAAGCCTATGCAATATGAACTATTTTATTATTCTAACTTTATAGTTAACTGAAGAATGAAGAGATTACTAACTTGTGTAATAGTTTTGCATTATTCTAAAGATAAACTCCAGGTACCTTAGGCTTTCAATCAGGCCCTCCACAATCTGGTTTTAAGTGCCCTTTCAAAATTAGGTCCTACTCCTAACTGACAAAAGTAGTACTATGAGGTCCTAGCCATGTCTTCCTACTTTTTCTTAACTGTAAGCTTCACTCCAACCAGTTTCCACCCAAAAATGCCTTCTCCCTATCCTTTGCCTATGTGGCTTTTTCCACCATTCAAAACTCAGCTGTAGTGTCAACTCTTTTATGAAGACATCTCTGACCAATCTCACCCAATGACCTTGCCCTCCTCTGAATTCACAACCCACTCTTACAAATACTACCTTATAATTTCTCTTGACTTTTTATCTTATATCATTTGAATGACCATATTGGATTTTTGTTTCTCCAACTAGCATGTTAACTTGGTATAAATCATGTCTCCATAACGTATCCACAGTGCCCAGCTAAGTTCTCAGTATGCATAGTTATCTTCAATGACTTTTTTCTTAAAGTAATGTATTGTATAGCATATACAGAAATTATTCATGTCATCAGAATGTATTCTATTCTTTTTGGAGCCACACTTCACATACCTTCAGCATGAAGAATATTCATACACCCAAATATTACATCCATTCTGGTAAAAAGAATTGATGAGATTTATCTATTAATCAGAATATTTACTACCCCAACCCATATTTTATTGTATTTTCATATTCTATAAAAAACAGAATACTATTAAAAAATTCCCACTTTAAGCAAACTGGCTATTTGAAAAATAATACTGAGAAAACTTGCAACTTAGGCAAGAAATAAGAAATTAAATAAATTTTCTTTTAATGATGTACTAAACCAAGGGTCAGGCAATTATAAGACAGGTGGTTTGCCATACTCTACTGGACTCTTTTCTTTTCCCCCAGGCTGGAGTCCAGTGGCGGGATCTTGGCTCACTGCAACCTTTGCCTCCCAGGTTCAAGTGATTCTCCTGCCTCAGCCTCCTAAGTAAGTAGCTGGGATTACAGGCACCCATCACCACTCCTGATAATTTTTGTATTTTTAGCAGAGATGGGGTTTCGCCATGTTGCCCAGGCTGGTCTCGAACTCCAGACCTCAAGTGATCTGCCGTCCTCAGCCTCCCAAAGTGCTGGGATTACAGGCATGAGCTACTGCTCCCGACTTACTGAGCTCATTTTTAATAACCTTAAAGATCCCTGGAGAAGGAGAAGTAACAAACATCTAAATTTTAAAAAAAGAAAAGGCCAGGCATGGAGTTCAAGACCAGCCTGGCCAAGATAGTGAAACCCTGTTTCTATTAAAAATACAAAAATTAGCTGGGCGTGGTGGCAGGCACCTGTAATCCCAGCTACTCAGGAGGCTGAGGCAGGAGAACTGCTTGAACCTCAGAGGCGGAGGTTGCAGGGAGCCAAGACCGCACCTCTGCACTCCAGCCTGAGCGACAGAGCAAGTCTCTATCTCAAAAAAATAAAAATAAAAAAATTAAGATTTTTTTTTTTATGGCAAGTGAATTACGAAGTTTGGAAAACTTTCAGGACAGTCGTTCACAGCTTTCTCAACATATTTTAATGAGGTGGAAACTGACAAAATTGAATTGTTTTGGAAAACTTGCCCAAGGCAGACAAGGCACAGATGGAAGAATTATGCCAAGGAACATATCACATGCTACTTAACTCATTTGGGGATGGACCGTTAGACTAAGGATGAGAAAACAAACAAACAAACAAATATTTAACTCCAAATGAAAGAAACAAGCTAGTTGCTTTCAATGTGCTCTGCATGATTTTATTTCAAACTGCTCTTTAGGGATCAGAAGTACATTCATTTCTTTGAAAAGACAGTGTAAACCATCTCTGTGTCCCTCACAGGCTGATTTGCTCATAAAACAAGAGAATGAACAAGACTGCAGTGTCAACATTTACTGTCACATTATCAAAATTAGTGGTCATTTTAAAAGGTCCTGATTAAGCCGGGCAGCTTATGCCTGTAATCCCAACAGTTTGGAAGGCCAAGGCAGGTGGATCACTTGATCCCAGGAGTTCATTGAGACCAGCCTGGACAACATGGTGAAACCCCATCTCTACCAAAAAAGATACTAAAATTAGTTGGGCATGGTGTTGCACACCTATGGTCTCAGCCTCCAGAGAGGCTGAGATGGGAGGATTGCTTCAGCTCAAGGGGCGAAGGTGCAGTGAGCTGAGATTGCAGCACTGCACTCCAGCCTGGGTGACAGAAGGAGAGCCTGTCTCAAAAAAAAAAAAAAAAGTCCTGATTAGAAAAATTCTTAGCACAACACTTAAACACCAAGGTGATTTAATTGGAATAACATCAGCCAAGGATTCAGGAAAAATTCTTGAGGAACTGAAATTAGATAACAATAACAATGGATCAAGAATGCTCTAGCTTCAGAAAATTGTGGACTGGCTAGTTTAACTTCTGTCCTAAAGAAATTATTAGGCTTTATTTTTAGAAACCAATTGGGAATACTAATGGACACAGATTCCCTTCATTAAGGAGAACTAGCCAGGTTGCAGGAAAATACAGTCACTTTCACTAACAGGTGTAATAAGGGATGCCATTTAAAGATATTAGAACAGAGGCACACAAAAAAGAAAAGCCAACATCATAATTAGATTGCCATGAAGAGTATGAGAGCATTTCATGCTCAGAGTAAAACGTAAAGGCCAAAGTCAGGGAAATGCTACTAATGACACACCAAGCACTCAACGTTAACATTCAGTGCAAGATAGAAAGATGCTGTAACCCCAGAATCTTAGAAAGTCTGCGTGGCAGTACCCTATGTGTGAAATTGTTATGTACCAAGGAGCAATTTATATTAAATATAAATAGTAGATTATAACTTGCCTAAAAAACATGTTCTAATATGATAGACAATATGATATGAAGAATGGTAACATAATAAGGAAAATTCAATCCAACACAAAACTTGGTAAACCAGGGCTATTTCTCATCTGTACTGCTTTCTGAAGAAGGTGTAAGCAGACAGAAACATATCTAGAAACTTCTGAGCAAAAATAAGTGTCCTACATTCCTTGTCACAGACTTTCACTCTAAAAATACATATTGGCTTTGAACAGAACAGCTGGCCGATTCAGTCCAAAGTTCCATCAATCATCAGAGTGCTCCCAGGCAGCTGGATTAATGACCTTTTTCATGTATTGACTCTCCATTTTGGCGTCCTGAGATTATTCAAGGGCATAAGTGACTTCTTAAGAAAGTTGGTCCTTTGATGGACATGTTAACTCTTTTATCTCCTAGACTTTGAAACAGCATATATAACTAGATTTTTCACCATCACCAAACGTTTACTAAGACAAAACCAGCATACATAAGAATATGTACTGAAAATACTGGGCGCAGTGGCTCATGCCTATAATCCCAGCACTCTGGGAGCCCAAGGTGGGTGGATCACCTGAGGTCAGGAGTTCGAGACCAGCCTGGTTGATGTGGTAAAACCCCATCTCTATGAAAAATACAAAAATTAGCTGGGCATGGTGGCGCACGCCTATAATCTCAGCCACTTGGGAGGCTGAGGCAAGAGAATCGCTTGAACCCTGGAGGCAGAGGTTGCGATGAGCTCAGATCACGCCACTGCACTTCAGCCAGTGCAACAAGAGCAAAACTCTGTCTCAAAAAAAAAAAAAAGAAGAAGAAGAAAGAAGAAGAAGAAGAAAGAAGAAGAAGAATGCGTATTGAAAATAGCTAAGAGTATAAACTACCTACCAAAAGAATGCTAAGGAGAACAAATGCTACCTAAAGAGATAACATCTTGCTCTCGAGAGGTCAACGAAGAATTCGCAGAGAATGCAGACATGAAGTGAGTTTGAAAGTACTGGAAGCACTGGACAAATGAAGAAGAGGAACATAGGCATCCAGGGTAAGAAAAGCATGTCAGCAAAGGGCTAGAGATTGGAGTTCATCCGGCTTGTCTAATTTGAATACGTCAGGATTCCTGTAGCAGATGTAATGGAAAATAAAAGTGAAAAGGTAATTAAGAGCAAAATGATGTAGTGTCATGAATGTCAGGCTTAGCAATTTGTACTTTATTCTGCAGATAAATGGACTGATGACTTAGGAAGATTAAGGCAATACCTTGGAACAAGATAGGTTAAAAGCATGAAGGTAGAAAAACCAGCATAAAAACTACTTCAATAATTCAAACCAATGAAACCAAATTCATACACTTTTGCTCATGGGCCCAATCTGGCCCATAGCCAATTTTATGTGGCCCAGATTCTTTTTAAAAAATCAATATAAGTTGCCAATATTTAAAATATAATATTGCACATTATAACCTGCATTTGCAACTTCTCCAGAAGGGCTGTTTCAAGGCCTTCAAAGTCTTTAGGGCCGAAACGCTGAGTTTGGAGGCCCAATCCCAAAGAAACCCCATGTTTCAAACATCTCAAAGTGAGCCCGAATACCTCACTAAACATGATTTATATACAACAGTACAGAAGTTGACTTGCACTTAATTAGTTAATATTTTAGGTCTCACAGAAAACCTCACTCTACCTACTTTTTTACTCAAAACACTTAGTAGGAAAATGGAGTTCAGTAGTTATAATTAGTTTTAATAGCTCAGCTCTATTTCTTCAAATGTTGCACAATGCCTAGACCAGACCACATGGACCCTGAACTTATCTGATGCAGAAAAAAATAATGATGCATTTCATTTAAGTAGAAAAACCAGAAAGAAAAAGGGAATAGAATAAATAATTTTAGATATGTTGAATTTCGGGTGTTAGCAGGAAAATCTATGTTAAGATATTCAACAGGCCACTGTGGACACACAATTAGAATTTGAAAGAGATTAGGTTTGGAGATTTAAATTTTATACTCATTTACACAAAAGTAACAATTGGGCGGAGTGCGGTGGCTCATGCCAGTAATCCCAGCACTTTGGGAGGCTGAGGCAGGTGGATCACCTGAGGTCAAGAGTTTGAGACCAGCCTGGCCAACGTGGCAAAACTCTGTTTCTGCTAAAACTACAAAAAATTAGCCAGGCATGGTGGCAGGCACCTATAATCCCAGCTACTCGGGAGGCTGAGGCAGGAGAATCACTTGAACCCAGGAAATGGAAGTTGCAGTAAGCCGAGATCACGCCATTGCACTTCAGCCTGGTCAACAAGAATGAAAATCCATCTCAAAAAAAAAAAAAAAAAAAAAAAAAGCAACGATTGAAGTTATTCAAAATAAGCCTTGGAGAATATGAGGATTAGCAAACTGGAGGAAGTGGAGTCAATGAAAAAGCAAGAAGAGCAAAAGAAACAATATCTTCTAGGGGTTGGAAGCCAGAAGGATAATGAGTTTTAAGATGAGTCAAAGTCTGAGTCCAAATCAGCTTGCACTCCCGTATATATTTGCTTATTTAGTCCATGCAACAGTCCTTCAAGATGTGTCATTATACCCATTTGACAGATAATAATACCGAAAAACAGAGATTCCCTGAGTAATCTGATGGCACACAGCTAAGAACTGTTGAATCTAACAGTGTGTCTCAACTATGGGTGATTTTGCTCCACACAAGATGTTTGGCAACATCTGGACATATTTATGCCTGTTACAACTGGGAGTGGAAGGGAGGAAAGGAGTGAGGAGAGAGGAGGGGAGAGAATTGCTATTAGCAACCAGTGGATAGAGGCCAGGGATGCTGTTAAATATCCTACGATGTGGCCAGGTGCAGTGGCTCACGCCTGTAATCCTACCACTTTAGGAGGCTGAGGTGGGTGGATCACCCGAGGTCAGGAGTTCAAGACCAGCCTGACCGTCATGGTGAAACCCTATCTTTAAAAAAATATATATATCCTACAATGCCCAGAACAGAAAAATTAACCAAAGAATTATCTAACCCCAAATATCAATGTTGCTGATCTAGCACATAGTCTTTCAAATGTGATGTCTAGTCTTTCCATAAGACCACCCTATTCAAACTTCAACCAGGTGTCTCTACTACTGCCAACATTAGTCTAAAGGAGTCTTGACAGAAATTTATAATTTTTTTTAAAGAAACAGGATCTCGCTATGTTGCCCCTGCCAGACCCAAACTCCTGGGCTCAAGAGATTCTCCCACCTCAGCCTCTTGCTTAGCCAGTATTACTGGTGCATGCCATCATTCTCAGCTCTGGAATATGTTTTTTGGGTAGCACACAAAACTGAGTAAGAAAATCTGGAAGTGGGGCCCAGCAGTCTGTGTTTTTAAAAGCCTTCAAGTTAATTCTGGTACATTCCAAAGTTTGATAACCAGTAAACTTTAAAATAATAAGTCTGATGAATTTGGCAATTTGAAAGCCATCATGGCTTCTTGAGTATGTACTTTTTGAGAAGGTGCGGGGGGAAGAAGTACATGCTTCAGCTGGGCATGGTGGCTCACGCCTTTAATCTCAGCACTTGGGGAGGCTGATGGCTTGAGGCCAGGAGTTTGAGACCAGCCTGGGCAACATAGCAAGGCCCCATCTTGAATAAGAAAAAGAGGAGGAAGAGGAAAAACAAGAGGAAAAAAGAAGAAGGAGGAGGAGAAGAAAAAGAAAATGCTGGGGGCAAAAAAAATGAATGTTAATAAGGAACATAATTCTATCTAGTTAGGCTCTAGTGGATAGAATGCCGCCTTGCGTTTGCATAATAGTATCCCTTATTATTCCTCATATAGTACTGTAGCCTGATTGCTCAAAGGTAGGAAACATATCTTACACATGTAAGGTTATTCTTGTAAGGATATTGCCAAGTTTAAAATGAGGAAACTGAGGCCAGCACAAGACAAATTAAATTCCAGTTTATTTAGCTCCCTGGGCGAGGTTCTGTGGTCCCGGGGAGAGAGAGAGGGGGGCCAGAGAAGTCGCGCCTGGCCGTTCTGGGCGTGGGGTTTTATAGGGGGTGAGGGCAGTAGATTGGTCAGTGGGGAAACAAAGCATGGGCAACTGCATTGGTCATAGAGAGACTGGACCTGGACTTGGCAAGTTGCCACTGGTAGTCTAGCAGGGCTATGGACAGGTGGGCTGGAGAAGGTAACAAAGCATAGGCACCTGTATTGGTCAGAGAGAAAGACTGGACCCGGACTTGGCGAGCTGCCATTGGTCAGGCTCTCGGTGGGATTTTTGAATTTTGGGCTGACAGTATGATTTAGTGCTGAGTGTGGGGCTAGGGGTGGAATGCAGGAGTGGGTTTGGGGAGCCTGCATGGAGAAGGCAGGCGCCAGTAGGACGTCCGGCCTCCTGATAAGTGTTATCAGGTGCGGAGGGGGTGAGTATTGTCCATCTGGCTCCTGGCGAGGCTATCGGCCTTACAACACATTTATAGATTTCCCTTGGTACTAAGCACAAAATACCATGTAGTCAGTATTTAATAAATATTTGATGAGTGAAATTAATCAAACTTTAAAAGTCCTGCTTTGTGTTTTGGGAAAGCTAGTATTTACCTTCACCTTCACAAGGCCTAGAATATACTCACTCTCTCAGCCTGATGCTCTGACATATGGGTCAGAAGTAAAGCAATCAAGAAAATTCCTAAATAAATTCATTAGGTTAGGAGAACTTGTAAATAAGGGAAAAAAATTCTTTCTATGCACTCATTGGGTTCCTTTTTAGCCCATACAGAATTATGCAAGATAATTTGGTTATTTCAGTATCATAGCTATTCATTCTCAAAGAATTGCATGTTTGCCTTGTTCTAGGTACTGTGCTAAGATCTAGCAATAAAAGACCAGTACTTTATGGACCTTAACCTCTAACAACGCACAGTCACTTAGATTGAGAACAAGCATGAAAACAAGAATGTATAGTTGTTTGAGATCTAGATGGAGTGCAGTGGGGCACTAAAGGTACAGCTAGGTATGAGAAAGGGGATTATTAGTACTCTAAAATGAAACCAATAAAAATCCAGTGAAGTTAGCTGAAAAAAGTTAATGATTTAGGGGTGTCTGATGAATCCCAAATCCAGTGATGCTGCTGGACTTCAAGCACAGGAACCAAAAACTAGGGCAAGAGTTGAGGACAAAGGCTTCTTACACAACATGGTTACTAAAATCTCACCACTGAAAGGAAAAAACTTCATCATAAAGATTATTCATAAGACTAGATTGCAAAGAGGAGAAAGCATTTGTCCTGCAGAAGAGCTACAAGAGGGCCTTCTAGGCAGGAAAGCTAAATGAGCAAAAGTATGGAGACCTGTATCAGCATGGACCATGTTAGGGTAACAACAAGCCGCTTAGGGTGACTAGAGGACAGCCAGGGAAATGCTGGCAGGGGAGGGGCCAGTGCGGAGGGCAGAATTGAATAGATTGGCACTGTAGGCAGGAGGCGGATCATAGAGCTATCAAAAGAGGTCAGGGCACTAAAGAGTTTCAAACATGAAAATACCGGAATTAGATACACATTTAAAAAATTGACTCAGTCAGCTGTCTGGAGGGTAGACTCATGTAGGATATGAGGCTAGAAAAAAGTTGGGAGGATGTTACTGTGTTCACGCCATCAGTGGTGTCCAAAGTGGGAAGAGTATACCCTAGGAGAGGTGGGAGCCTACATTTTAGTGGAAATCAAAACTTCAGAACTTTTTTCTTTTTTCTTCTTTTCTTTTTAGACAGGGTCTTGCTTTGTCACCCAGGCTGGAGTGCAGTGGTACCATCATAACTCACTGCAGCCTGAAACTCCTGGGTTCAAGTGGTCCTCCCTCCTCAGCCTCCCAGTAGCTGGGACTACGGGCTCCCCGCACCATCATGCCCAGCTAATTTTTAAATTCAGAACTTCTTTTGATATGTTATTTGTTACATTTATTGTTGTCTAAAACATTAAGGTTTATTAGTAGTACACGAATTAATACTGAGACCTTTCCTTGGTCCATGTGCGAGAGGGCCATGTGCTATTTACCCTGATGATAGAGTGAAGAGAGTTCTATGATATAGAACCATTGACAGTGACGCTTTCCATCTCACATACTTTAGAGTGCCTAGTTCAGCTAAGATGTGCCCAGTGGATTTATGGCTGTATTATCTAATTTAAGCTAAACTAGCCCTCAAAAAATGAGCACATGATTTTTAAAAGATTCCTGCAAAGAGACATTAGATTGAAGATAATATGAATAATTCAAGCACAAGGAAATGGCAGAGCTGAAGCCTCTTCTACTAGCTGAAGCTCTTTCTCAACCACATTGTTAAAAGCAGTGGCCACATAGATCTAACAAGAAGTTGACCAAAACAGTCCAAATTATCCATAGATCTATTTAAAATATTGTTTTACATCCTTAAAGGTAAACATTACCCAATTTTTTTATTGTGTTTTGAGATGTCAGCTATTAGTTATTGGTACTACAAAGTCACCAGAATTAGTAAGATGTTTAAACAGTGAGGATAAAAATACATATTGCTACTCACAGCAAAATAAATGACTCTCAGAAACTTTACATTGAGCAAAAGAGGTCAGACACAAAAAAGGATTTGCCATTGATGAAATTTATGTATAAAGTTCAAAACAAGTAAAACATAGCTGTGGATCAGAGGTCAGGATAATGGTAATCCTTGCTGATGGGGGAGGAGAATGAGTCACTGGAGAGGTCATGAGAGGAGCTTGTAGGTACTGGCAATATTCCATATCCTGGTCCTAATTTAAACTACATGCTCACATGCTGTGTCTACTTTATGAAAATTCATGCAGCTGCACACTCACAATGTATCATCTTTTCTATGTACATGCTGTTGTTGAATAAAAGTTTATTTGAAATACAGTTTTAAAAGTAAGATGTTTATTTTGGGTATCACATATAAAAAAATTATGCAATATTTGTCCTTTCATTACTAGCTTATTTCAATTAGCATAATATCCTCCAGGTTAATCCATGTTGTCAAAAATAACAGAATTTATTTCTTTTTAAAGGCCGAATAAAATTCCATTTTGCATTTTGCATGTGTGTGTATGTATAAATACCACACTTTGTTAATTTGTCTATTGATTCCACAGATATGAGGCATGTAAAATAGTCAAACTCATGAAGCAGAGAATAGAATGGTGGTTACAGAAGCTGGGGAGAGGAGAAAGAAAGAGCTGTTATTCAATGGGTATAAAGTCACAGTTATAAAAGATGAATTCGTTGTAGAGATCTACTATATGGCAGAGTACCTATAGTCAACACAGTCAACAATACTGTATTATGCACTTAAAAATCCATTAAGAGGATAGATCTCATGTTAAATGTTCTTATCAACAACAACAACAAAAAAGGATGCAAGGAAACTTTTGGAGGTGATGGATATGGATATGTCTGTTACCTTGATTAGGTGATGGACAAGTAGATGCACATGTCTACACTTCAAACTGTACATATTTAATAGGCTTAGTTTTTTGTATATCAATTATATCTTAATAAGGCTGTCTAAAAAATGAATTAAAAAATAAAATTTATTTTCTCCTTTAATAAAAGATGTTTAATAATTATCAAGAGCATTGACAAATTTCTATAATTTATGAGAAAACTGCATTTGTGCTGTTAATAAATACAATTTCTAAAACACTATTATTTCATTATCTCATCTTCTAAAATTTAAATTTGTAATGTACAAAATATTAGACAAATAGTACGTGTATTTAATCTCATCATTTCATCAAATATAATTTATTGGAGACTTTGAACACATCAGTTTACTGAAGGGGATGTGCCATAAAAAGCTTACCTGTCCAAACTAGAGCTGATAAATGTTTGAACTATGTCAATAGTATTGGGAATGAGAAGAGGGGATGGAGAGAAGAGATGACAAGAAGAAAGAATCTACAGGATCTGATAACTGATGTTTGGGATGAGTAAAAGGGAAGAATCTCTGGTGGATCCAAGTTTCCATGTAGGCTCTGAGAGGCTGGTAATGACCTTCACCAAGAGAGGAAACCCAGGAAGACAATGGATATGAGGAATCAGAATACGGAAACCACACATCTTTGTTTAAATACACAACAATAACCCCTTGTTATATAGTCAGCCCTTAAAAATGATGAATTCGTTATTTTCCAAAGACACACAAAGAAGTGTCACTCCTAAGAGGAAATCTTAACTAATTAATGTTGTATACTTATGATTGCGCTATAAGTATAAGGTATAACTAGCAATGAAGTACATTTGCTTTTGAAAGAAGGTCTAGGAAAAATTACTCTAAAATCGAGTACTGTAATTATTTTCGTAAGTATGGAAAAAAGTACAGTGTTTTATTATCAGGTCTATGAAAAAGGGCAGTGTAATTAATCATCACTTATATTCTTAAAATTAGGCTTCTTTTAAAACACAAAAGTCAAAGAAATGCATTTATTTTTAATTGAGGCTCTAAGAATATTTTTTAAATTAGTATCATGAAATTGTTATTAGGACAAAAATCATTTGCATTGCCCACAAAAGACCCCATTTTCAGTAATGTGCATCAAGTGTATTATCCATAATAAGACTTCGCCCTGGCTTGGCTTTCTTTCTTTTTTTTTTTTTAATGTAAAAAGCTTTAATTTCTTTACATATATTTATCCAGTGTCCCTGTGCCTCATGAGGATAATTATCTGGGAAATTAAACCACAAAAAGATGCCTGCCTTTCCCCCAAGTCACACGAGGCACAAGAATAAGAGACACTCCCAGGCGAGACTTCTTGCCATTCCATGTTGCTCTCTTTACTACAGTAAAAAAAGATTCCACTAAGTTATGAAATTTAGATGGGAGCCCCTAACATGTTGGAGGCCAGAAAAAAATATTGCTAAGAAAGGGGCTGGGCACAGTGTCTCATGCTTGTAATCCCAGCACTTTGGAGGCCACAGTGGGCAGATCACCTGAGGTCAGGAGTTCGAACCCAGCCTGACCAACATGGTGAAATCCATCTCTACTAAAAATACGAAAATTAGCTGGGCATGGTGGTGGGCGCCTGTAATGCTAGCTACTCGGGAGGCTGAGGCAGGAGAATCGCTTGAACCTGGGAGGCGGAGGTTGGAGGGAGCCTAGACCACGCCATAGCACTCCAGCCTGGGTGACAGAGTGACATTTGGTCTAGAAAAAAAAAGAAGAAAGGAACGTATTGGAGGAAGAAAGAGAAAACTGGTTCCAGCATTTAAAGGATCACTCTCTGCCATAATCTCTTACTCTTGTTTGAAGCGTTTCCTTTCTATTACATTAATTCTTCGTAACTAACAGAAGTTTCCTTTCCTTCCTTTCTTCCTCCTTTTCTTCTGTCCTTTCCTTTTCTTCCTTTCTTTTCCTTTCTTCTGCAGTCAGTACCCTGCGAGGTATTGGGGATGTCAGCATAACTAGAACACATTCCCACCTTCAAGGAGCTCAGAGCTGAGTCAGGAACTTAAGATTTAGTTAGGGAAATACATGCCTTTTATACATTTTTTAATTTTTTTAATTGACAGATAAAAGGGTATGTATTTATCATGTACAGCATGAGTTTTAAAGTATATATACATTGTGGAATGACTGAATCTAGCTAATTGACATACACATTACCATACAGAGTTATCATTTTTGTGGTGAGAACACATAACATCCACTCTGTTAGCATTTTTCAAAAGTATAACATACCATTAACTATAGTCATGGTGTTGTCCAATAGATCCCTTGAACTTTTTCCTCCTGTCTAACTGAAATTTTGGTTTTGCCCAACATCACCTCCCCACCACCTCCAAGAGCTCCAGCCTCAGAGAAACACCATTCTACTCTTTTCTTCTGAGTTCAACTTATGTAGATTCAGTATTATCTTTCCGCGCCTTGCTTATTTTACTTAACATAATGTCCTCCAGGTTAATCCATATAAGAGAATTTCTTTGTTTTTTTTTTTTTAATGACTGAATAGTACTCCACTGTGTATATGCACAGCATTTTCTTTATCCATTCATCTGTTGATGGCCACTCAGGTTGAAAACATGGGGGTGGAGATATCTCTTCAACACGTGGGTTTCATCTCCTTTGGATACAAATCCAGTAGTGGAATTGCGAAGCATATGGTAGTTCTATTTTTAATTTCCTTAAGGAACATCCATATTGTTTTCTGTAATGACTGCATTAATTTACATTCCTACCAACAGTGTGCAAGGTTTCCCTTTTTTACACATCTTCATCAACACTTATCTTTTGCCTTTTTTATAACAGCCATTCTAACAGGTGTGAGGTGATATCTCATTGCACTTTTAATTTGCATTTGTTCAGTTTTTGGCCCAGGGAACATTTGCAATTTTTATTTTGACCAGAAAACCATGAATATTTTCACTTTTAAATATTAAAATACTGATAGATTGGCATCTTAAAAGCAAATGCCGCTTGGAGGAGGCAGGCATGCTGCTGCTTTGGCCCAAGGCCTCCCCGACGGGCTTGCGCCAGGGCCTGGCCTCACCCTCAGGCAGCGGAGGGGCCTGGCTGCCAGGGCCAGCATGCCTGCACCAGGACCGGCGCCCCTTCCTGCAGCTGTGCCTGCACTTTGACTTCACGCCCGACATCTGGGCGCTACAGGACTAGAGCGCCTGCCTCACACCTTTCATGTGTGCAGCCACGGGTCACTCCCACACGGCCTCCTTACTGCGCTGCCTCTGTGAGCCGCTGCCCGTTTACCCTGACTTGCCTAGCGTGGTGGGCTGCCAGTGGTCATCTTCATCAGTTGCAGCTGAGAGTTTCTTATCACGAGAAATGTGGCTGGCACCCCTACAGTTCTACGAAATAAGACTTGAAAACTTGGCCTCTCTCCCCGACGTGCACTAATTTTGTTTGGATGGTGCATTAGAAGGATAGAAAAGATGGCTGCCTATCACCTTGTTAACTGCTGATGGAAGGCTCCACATTTTTCAAGGTGACAAGCTACACTTGGAAAATTCAGACATTTTAGATAATATTTTGTCTACTGAAAAAAAAAAAAAAGACTAGGCTGGGAGCAGGTGGCTCAGGCCTGTAATCACAGCATTTTGCAAGGCCAAGACGGGCGGAAAACCTGAGGTCAAGAGTTCGAGACCAGCCTGGCCAACATGGTGAAACCCCTTCTCTACTAAAAATACAAAAATTAGCTGAGTGTGGTGGTGCATGCCTGTAGTCCCAGCTACTCAGGAAGCTGAGACAGAATTGCTCGAACCCGAGAGGCAGAGGTTGCAGTGAGCAGAGATCGTGCCACTACACTACAGCCTGGGTGACAGAGTGAGACTCTGTCTCAAAAAAAAAAAAAAAAAAGAATGAAGAAATCATGAAGGCAGGCAACCAACTTTACCAAACAGTGATGTCCAATCGACATCTTTATGATATCTACATGACCGTTCAAACTGTAAACACGTTTATCCCGAGAACTCTTTCACAAGAAAGAGCCAGGTGTAGGGTGCCCGTGCTTGTTTGTAAACTGGCTTACTTGGAGTCCTTGTGAATAATGAGGTTTGAATTTCCATTTGCTTGAAACATAAGAAACATTGTGCCTATGAAAGTTGAAATAATGCACTACTTCTGATTTCAAGTGTTTTAGGGAGCTCTCTTGCTTGTTTTATTCTTTAAACCTTGCAGTGTGCCACATGTATGAAGTTTATAAAGTATTAGTGATCTTGTTAATCAAAATAAGAAAAACATTTCACAAGGGTTCCCACTTCTGTATTGTTTTATTATCTTAAAAGTTTAAACAAGATGTTCTGTTGCTATTGTTTTTCTTGCTGTCCACTATATTAGCACTTTCCCTCATGCTTTGGAGGTTGATCCATGAATTTCTCGGACATTTTGCTGGAATTACATTAAGGGTGTCTGATTAGATGGTGAAGAGGAAACTGAGGCAACCTAAAAATGACCAACCATGTCATTGTTTTCTTGCTATATCTTCAGCATGATGATTAAGATATAATTCCTTTTAAAACCAAGTGACACTAGTTATTATGTTTCCAAAATTAGAAATCTATTTTAGCTAATATTTTTAAAAAACATGAAGCCATAACAAAAACCGTCATTGCTTTTACTGCAGTGTTAATGAATGTAGAGATTAGAAAGATGTAGTGTTTAATTAATGACATTCATTTTTACTATATTTAGTAACATTTTATTGTCTTTAAAGAGAAATAATATTTATTGATTAAAAGTGAGAAATGATAGTTAAGACACCCATTGTGTCAAGATCTTTGACCGTGTTATGCATTATACAATTGATTTCATTTTGAGGCAGGAAAATAGGGTCTGGAGGCAAGGGAACATAAGACTGATTCACACTTCGATAGGACAGGAAATATCCTCTCCATAGGGCATACACTGAGTAAATGACTTTGTAACTTTACTTCATTTCTCCATTTGCATAGGGCATACCCCCAAGTAACCTATGGAATCTTCTAGATGGTATTTAAATCCCCACAAATTCTGTAATGGCACCCTATACTCAAGCCTACTCCCACATTCTGGAATGTACCTTCATTTTCAATAAATCTCTTCATTCCTTCCTTGCTTTATGAATTTTGTTCAATTCTTTGTTCAAGATGTCGAGAACCTGGACACCCTTCACTGGTAATGTATTTTGAGCAGCCAATCAGGAGAAATTTCAGAAGGTAGGTCCAAAGTTAGGGATTTATTTTTCTCCTTTCCCCTTTCCTTTCTGCTCTTTACAGGGGAATCTCCTTTCTCTCTGTTCCTTTCCAACTCAGGACCCTTGGTGGGCAGCACTAAAACAAGGAAGCAACTGCAGGTTTCTAGCTATGGCTGGTGAAACTAAGGGGTTTCCATGTGAAGGTGCCTAACTGCCACTGCCCAGTTGGCTTAAGGAACCAGGGTCTTTTTCACGTTTTTCCTCTTTCTGTTTCATTCAGTGGCTGTTTCCTAGAAGCTCCTTAGAAATTGAGGGCAATTGGCTGGCTGGCGTCACTCCCTAGTATTGCCTGAAGGCCTAGGAATGAATGGGAATAACTGCCCTGCCCAGGAGGGGGAAAGACAATTTTAAAAAAATCTTTTCTGGGTGTGGTCCCTCATCCCTACTTGTAGCAGAGCTCAGAGCAAACTTGTACATGTTTCAGGTGACTTAAACCTTCTTTTCTTATGCTATATTCTTCCCTTCCTCTATTCAACTGGCTAAGGGCAAAAGAAACCCACTCAGCCTCCAGTTCCTATCATTAAAGTTTGTAGAAAAGGAAGCATGGGAAAGTGTGGCCTTATCAAATTATAAGGATGCTAAAAGTCAGGGCACACCCAGGTCCCAAAGGAAAGCTCATAGTAGGCTCTGGAGGGAAAGCAAGAAAAGTGGCACCAGTGCCCACCTAAGGTCAGTGACATCTGACACTCTAAGATTGCACCCCACAGGAGGACACTCTGGGGTATCCTGTGGACCTCAACCTCCCCAAAGGGGATGCTCTCGAAGGAGATTCTGAGGTCTAGTCATAAGCTCTCCTTAGAATTTTCTCACAGTTGCAATGCTGCTTGGCCCCAAAATTGTTTAGAATGTGGAGTTTACTGTCTAATGAGAGAGTGGGATGGCATTGCAGGTATGCAGGCTTTTGTGCTAAGCAGCAGGCCTGGTTAACTGACTATGATGCTCTCATTCGGTGCTGTTTAGCTCCAGTGTTCTTTGGAGTCTGGGGAGGTTTAGCCTTTAAGAATCAAACTACTATCGAAACTTCTTTACCTGAAATTTTGATTCGCAGCCTTCATTGGATTATCTACTGGGGCAAACAAAGTAAAACCGGTGAGCTTTTATGGCTATCTCATGGCTAGAGTTCTAAGCTACTGGATCTTCATTTATGCCTGTGTCTACATGCCTAGATGTGTTTATTTATATGCACACTTATTGTTATATCTAAAAGTTAGTTCAAATTACAGATTTGAAAAGGTTATTTATGAAACAATGTAGTAATGAATCATTAAGTAGGGGAGAAAGATGTGGAAAAAGTTTAAATAATAAAATATTCTTTAAAACCTGATAGAGAATTGGAGACATTTGGCTAATTAATATTTTCAAGCTCTTAGTCTTGATTAAAGTAAAATAAGAAGTATTGTAAAGAAATGACAATTTACGCTCTAGCTATGACAGGGAATATCCTCTCCATAGGGTATATGTCGAGTAAATGACTTTATAACTTCACTTCATCCTCTTCATTTACATAGGTTGTACCCCAAGTAACCAATAGAATCCTCTAGAGGGTATTTAAACCCCCACAAATTCTGTAACGAAGCCCTTGAGCCCCTATGCTCGGAACACTCCCACATTGTGGAATGTACCTTCATTTTCAATAAATCCCTTCATTCCTTCCTTGCTTTATTTGTGCATTTTGTTCAATTCTTTGTTCCAGATGCCAAGAAACTGTACACCCTCAACCGGTAACAATGTTCATGAAATGACTTAGTTATTCTACCATAAAATAAAGACAGTGGGCCTGACACAGTGGCTCAGGCCTGTAATCCCAGCATTTTGGAAGACCGATGGGGGTGGATCACCTGAGGTCTGGAGTTCGAGACCAGCCTGACCAATATGGAGAAACCCTGTCTCTACTAAAAATAGAAAATTAGCCGGATGTGGTGGCGCATGCCTGTAATCCCAGCTACTTGGGAGGCTGAGGCAGAGGAATCACTTGAACCCAAAAAGCGGAGGTTGCGGTGAGCTAAGATCACACCATTGCACTCCAGCGAGGGCAACAAAAGTGAAACTCCATCTCAAAAAAAAAAAAAAAAAAAAAAAGACAATGATGACTTTTTAAAAATGCCTACTTGGACTGGTCTTTTGTTAAATAAATGCCATTTACAAAGAACTAAAAGGCAAGAAAAGTCTACTCTACCTGTGGATGATATCTTTCCATAGCTGGAAGTGATTTTTTTTAATATAGTGATTTTTTAGCAATACTGACGCATACTGCAAACATTTCAGAGTGACACTCTAAAACCCCAGGCTTTATAGCTTTAAAAATTCATGTTATTTATGCTCCCTTGCCCACATTTTTCGGTCATTCTAAGACTATTTATTAAGCACAGGCACAGCAAGCATGCTTTCCGTCTAACAGGCACTGCAATTTTCCTGAACTACAGTTTCCCTCCTTATTACTCAGCTCACTATTGAAGTTGAAAAACAGGGGCTTTCCTTACATGGGGCAGGGATTTTCTGGAACCTCCCATTGGCTTCTGAAGTTGGTAACTGATGCTTTTTTTTTTTTTTTTTTGAGACGGAGTCTGGCTCTGTCTCCAGGCTGGAGTGCAGTGGTGCGATCTCAGCTCACTGTAACCTCTGCCTCCTAGGTTCAAGCGATTCTCTCCTGCCTTAGCCTCCCGAGTAGCTGCGACTACAGGAGCGCGCCAACACACCCAGTTAATTTTCGTATTTTTAGTAGAGACAGGGTTTCACCATGTTGGCCAGGATGGTCTCACTTTATTGACCTCATGATCCACCTGCCTCAGCTCCCAAAGTGCTGGGATTACAGGTGTGAGCCACCACTCCTAGCCAACTGATGCATTTTTAATGCAGCAACCACCCCATTGTTTTCAGGACCTAGGGCTGCAGTTGAATACAATGAAATGAATAAGTAAACGTTAGCCAGTACACTTAAGCATCCTCCTCAGGGCTCTGTGGTGTAGAAAGTGCTTTGATGTCAGGGGAGAATAAGACACCCCCATGGGCTGCTTCTGCTCCCCAGCATGGAGTAAGTGTCTTCCAATGACATAGTAAAACGAAAAGGAACCACAATCACTGTGCAGATGAAGAGGATTTTTGGGTAGTGACCTGTTGTAAAATGTAATCAGAGCTTTCCTTTAATGGACTGAAAATCCAAACCAATTAAAATACTCTCTGACCCAAACCATAGTTCAGATCAGACTGTGAGAGGCTATTGTTTTTAATGTACTTCACCTCTCCTCTGAAACAAGCCTTGCTTCTTTTGAAAAGATTAAAATTATGTCTATGCAGCAAAACTGTAAATGGCCTGCCTTAAAAGGAGTAGGCATCCAAAAGATATCCTGAGTCCTCACTCTCAGCAGGATGAAAGAGCAGACCGTGGAGAAGAATGCCTGCTTATATTTCAGGCAAAGGATGTGAAGTAGGAAAGGAAAAACTTTAATAAGTTGACATTTATTCAAATCCTAATGGGAGGAGTTTTAGATGTTTTTCATTGTGTTATTCAGAAAGACAGCACATATCACTGCATGTCCATACACACAGGGAAGAAGTCTTTCCAACAAGAGATGCATGGATATCATGGGACCGTCCATGAATTCAAACTGAAGGGCCTAGAAAATCACACTGAAGGTCAGGGTGCATGAACAACAGGGATAATGGCTCCATGATCCTTTCTTCAAACGTATGATAAGACTGAGAAGGAATTCATTTTGAAAAAAAATAGAGGTAGACAAAAGAAGCCAAAATATTTCTTTCTTCAGCTGAATCATCTGCCACTCCATCTGGTTCCATGAAAGTCCTGAGCAGACGGGCAAGAAAATATCTCAAGTATTGCCTCAAGAGCTTATGGACCAGCATAGCTGAAGCAGAATGAATGAGGGAAATAATTCTAACCAACGACATCAAAAAGGAACGAAGAGCACAACTGTGAAACAGAAAGCCCTTATCTCAGTGCCTAAGATTTGCTCCTTAAATGCTACCTAGAGTAGCTGCCTGTGGGACTGTGAGCTCCTAATAGAGACAGAAGCCCTCAGAGCAGGAATCCATCCTCTTTACTTTCATATTTCCAGCACCTATGGTAGTTCCCAGCACAAAGAAAGTGCTGAATGAATGATGAACAAATTATTTACTCTAATTACACTCCCGAGACTGTTATGTGAGGTCAGAACATGAAGTTACTAATTTATAACATGTGATACACCTCTCTAATGTACTAATTATGTCAGGTGGCTATCCAGGGCACTTTCTACCAGATATCAAAGTAGTTAAGTAGCCTAATTAATCAAAAGGAAACTGCTTAATAAGCATGGAATAAGGTCAAAGAAAGCTGGATAGTCTTAAGGGATGTTGTAAGGCCGATAGCCTCGCCAGAAGCCGGATGGACAATACTCACCCCCTCCGCTCCTGATAACACTTATCAGGAGGCCGGACATCCTACCGGCGCCTGCCTTCTCCATGTAAGCTCCCTACACCCACTCCTGCATTCCAC
>CAUYLG010060355.1:0-10684 GCA_963573385.1 Cacajao melanocephalus | reverse complement strand
ATCACCCTGGAGAATGTTGTGATTTTGGAGACTCATCGTTGAACTCAGCTTCTCGCATAGTAAGCTCTCAGCAGTGGCTGTAACCAGGGTGAGCTAAGTGAGTGTAAGTCCATGTTGCTGATCTCATGTATAGTCTCCATCCTTGTCACCACTGCCATTTTGTTCTGGAGTAATTGGGCAATGACAGGAGTGGATGGAAAAGGAGACTGGATTGTATCCACTGAAGGGGGTCATCATTTTCACTTTATTTTTAAAATCCTCCACTGCTGAGGTCACACTTTGGTGAGCATTCACATGAAAAGGGAGGACTCACTTCTGCCATTTTGCTGATTGTTATCTATATGTCTAATAACTTTTTGTTCATCTTTTCTGTGTTGAATTATTTGTAGTGACACATTTTGATTCCCTTTTTGTTTCTTTTTTTGTATTTATTAATATATTTTTATGGCTACCACTTGGATTATAGATAACATACTAAATTTATAACATCTAGTTCAAATTGATACAAACTTAACTTGAATAATATATAAAAAATCTGGTCCTTTACAGCTTCATCTCCTGGTCTCTCTTTACTTTGTCATTGTGATAGATTATATAATTATATGTTGTATGCCCAATAATATAAATTTATAATTTCTATTCATTTATCTTTTAATTCCTATGGCAAATAAAAGTAAAATTCTAAACAAAATAAAATATATTGGCTTTTATATTTGGCTGCATCTTTTTCATTACTGGAGACACTTGTTTATATAATTTTGAATTACTGCCTATTGTCTTTTTAATTTTGTCCTTAATGAATTCCTTTAGCATTTCTTGTAGGGCAGATCTAGTACTAATAAACACACTCAGCCTTTGGTTTTTGGAAATGTCTTAAGGTCTTCTTATTTTTGAAAGACAGTTTGCCAAATGTAAAATTCTTCTTTGATAGTTTTCTTTTAGCACTTTGTCATTCCACTACTTTTTAGCATTCATGATTTCTAAAGAAAAATTGGCTATTGATTATACTCTGGATATCTTAAATGCATAATTAATTACATTTCTTTGCTGCTTTGAAGACTTCGTCTTTGACTTTTAACAGTTTAATTTAATTTAATTAAATAATTTGTTTTGGTGTGTGTCTTTTTTAAGGGTTTTAAACATAAAATTAATTGAGCTTATTGTATTTGTGGATGTATATCTTTAATCAAGGTTAAAATATTTTCAGCCATTATTCTTTGAAATATTATTTCTACCTTTTTGTTCCTCTTTTTTACTGGTATTCAATAATGTATATATTTGTCTGCTTGATGGTGCCCTACATGTCACTTAAGCTTTTTTCACTTTTCTTCATGTTTTCTTTATGCTTTTCAAATTTAATAATCTCAACTGTAATATTTTCAGGTGTGCTTACTCTTTCTCCTTTGTGCTAAAATCTGCTGCTGAGGTCCGTTAGTACATTTTTGTATCGCTTGTAATTTTAGCATCAAAATTTTCATTTGGCCCTTGTAAATAATTCATTTTTATATCTATTGATATTTTCATTTTTTATTCATTGATTTTTCTTGTTTTATTTAGTTATTTATCTATGTTTTCCTTTAGCTTCTGTCCTTATTTAAAAATATTTTTTAAGTCTCTGTGAAGTTTGATGTCAATATTTTATCAGGTATAAAAGGAGGATAAAGATAATTTTTCCTATTATGACAGAAAATGTGCTTTCTCCATTAAAAATATACATAAACATGGTAAAATTAATACAAAGGATAATCAAACGGATTGCTATTGTTCTCAAGAAAAGATACCAGAAATTATGTCAAAATAAATAAATGTTTCAACTGATTCCCCATAGTCCATTAAACAGCTGTCTAACAGTTTCTGTTCATTTATTGATATGTGTCAACAATAACAACAAGAAGTCCAAGCATAATCAGTCTACCTAATCCCTCACCAGCAAAAAAAGCCTTTGAATAGATGCATAAGAAGAATGCATGCTTACTGATCATTAATGATTTTTTGCACATTGCCTGTTTATTTATTTACTAATCTTTTTGATTTGGCATAATAGAACCCAAATTCCTTTATGATAATTAAAATTTTTATAATTTATTTTAGCAAAGTGAAACTTACTGAAAATAAGTATATTTGATATTCATCTGGAGGAGGAATAGAAGATCTTCAGAAAGCCAGGAGTACATTTCAAGAAAGAGGGTTTACTACTTACAAGAATAAATGTTAAAAATACAGTTTTGTGCATGGTTTAGAGTAAGATCCACATAGTTTGGTTTATCTATTTCTCTTCCAGTGTTATTGCTATTTTATATTTTTCTAGGCATGAAAGTCCAAACAAGAAAGTCTTTATTCTTAACCTTGCTTTCTCTGTATTGCATATTTTGTGACTCTAATGTCAAATTAAACTAGCTAATGATTACATTGCTAATGGTAGATAACTGTGATTTTGGTCCCGATTATAGCATCTCATTTTACTGATACACAAAATTTGTTTTCTAGGTGACTTATTTGTGCTGTATTCCTGTGAGGTATGCTTCTCTGTGCTAGAATAATCTGAGGGTGTGACCAATGGTTCTGGTAACATGATCCTTTATTATAATTTAATTAATTCCTAGGATTTTATTGCAGTTAGGTGCTTCCAGATGAACATTTTGAGTTCTTCCATTACTCCACTGACTTAACTCAAGTTCTGAAATACTATCCCCACTTTTCTTGCTGGGTTTTTCTCACCTCAGCTTCTTATTTAAAATATGGCATTGGAACCCTTTTATTAATATCCACCTACCAAAAATAAATCATGAGTGACATTCTTTGGAACTTACTCAATTTTGTTTCTCTTTATTCAGTATGGTGGGGTGTGTGTGTCTGTGTGTGTGTGTGTGTGTGTGTGTGTGTGTGTGTGTGTTAATATCAATTATCACTAAAAAATGTGAGTGCCATTTTACTAAATTTCAAATAATTTCTTAATAAAAATACATGTGACAACTTCTAATTTGCAAAACTGCAAATTAGAATTATTCAACTTTCACTATTTTATTACTACCTCTGAGAACTGAAAAGAAGCAAAACTTTATAAATTTATGCTCTAATTAATATTAAATATTATGCTCTGATGGTTTAACATGAATCCTCTCATAACAGACTTTGTTTACATCACTGGCAGATGTTTGCATTTACTTAGATGCAATTTATAATGGCATGTTGTGGTGAAGTCCAAAGTTCATTTCCCTGTTATTTTATAATAAACTATAATGTAGTTTTGCATATATATTTTTTAACACTAAATCTTCTTAAATCTGGTGGCCTATTATATTTTTTTCTGTTACACTTAGATACAAAGTAATATTCTTTGACAGTAGAAGGTGTTGTATTCAAATGTTCATTTGAATGCAAGAATTTCCTGTCTATATACCCTTTCTTAGAAAGGAAATTCAGTGTTGTAAAGGGTGGTCCGTCCACACCATATGCAAGATCAAACGGTCAGGATCTTTCTTTTTGTTTTTATTTTCTTTCACACTAAAATATTTCAATTACTCCAATCAGTCCATATACATCACCCTTTCTCCATCTTTACACCTTGGTAGCTGTATATTTTGTTTTATTTTATTTTATTTAAGTTCTGGGGTAAATGTGAAGAAATGCAGGATGTGCCAATTTGTTACACAGGTAAACATGTGCCATGGTGGATTGCTTCACCTATGGATCCATCACCTAAGTAAGCACAGCATGCATTAGATATTTCTCCTGATGCTCTCCCTCCCACTCCCCATCTGCCCAACAACAGATCCCAGTGTCTGTTGTTCCCCTCACTGTGTCCATGTGTTCTCATCATTTAGCTCCCATTCATAAGTGAGAATGTGTGGTGTTTGGTTTTCTGTTCTTACGTTAGTTTGCCAAGAAAACTGGCTTTCAGCTCCATACGTGTCCTTTCAAAGGACATGCTCTTATTCCATTTTATGGATGTATAGTATTCCATGGTGCATATGTACCATCTTTTCTTTATCCAATCTATCACTGATGGGCATTTGCACTGATTTCAGGTATTTGCTATTGTGAACAGGCCACAATAAACATGTGTGTGCATGTGTCTTTATAATAGAATAATTTATATTCCATTGAGTATAGACCCAGGAATAGGATTGCTAGGCCAAATGGTATTTCTGGTTGTAGGTCTTTGAGGAATCGTCACATCACCTTCAACAATGGTTGAACTAATTTTCATTCCCACCAACAGTGTAAAAGTGTTCCTTTTTCTTTGCAGCCTCACCACATCTGTTGTTTCTTGCCTTTTTGATAATTGCCATTCTGATTGGCATGAGATAACATTTTATTGTGGTTTTGATTTCCATTTCTCGAATAATCAGTGATGTTGAGCTTTTTGTTTATATATGTTTGTTGGCTGCATGAATGTCTTCTTTTGAGAAGTGTCTGTTCATGTCCTTTGCGCACTTCCTAAGGGTGTTTTTTGTTTCTTTCTGTAAATTTGTTTAGGTTTTTGTAGGCGCTGGATATTAGACCTTAGTCAGATGGATAGGTTGTAAAATTTTCTTCCAATCTATAAGTTGTGAGTTTGCTCCGGCGATAGTTTATTTTGCTCTGCAGAAGCTCTTTAGTTTAATTAGATCCCAATTGTCAATATTTGCTTTCATTGCAATTGCTTTTTGCTTTTTTATCATGAAACCTTTGCCCAATCCTATGTCCTAAATGGTGTTGCCTAGATTTTCTTCTAGAGTTTTTGTAGTTTTTGGTTTTACATTTAAGTTTTTAATCCATCTTGAGTTGATTTTTTGTATAAGGTGTCAGTAAGGGGTCTAGGTTCAATATTCTGCATATATCTAGCCTGTTCTCCCAACACCATTTATTGAATAGGAAATCCTTTCCCCATTGCTTGTTTTTGTTAGGTTTGTCAAAGACAAGATGGTTGCACATATGCAGTCTTATTTCTGAATTCTCCATTCTGTTCCATTGGTCTATGTTCCTGTTTTTGTGCCAGTACTATGCTGTTTTGGTTACTGTAGCCTTGTAGTATAGTTTGAAGTCATGTACCATGATGCCTCCAGCTTTGTTCTTTTTGCTTAGAATTGTTCTGGTTATACAAGCTCTTTTTTGTTTCCATATATATTTAAAATAGTTTTTTCTAATTCTGTGAAGAATGTCAATTGTAGTTTGACGGAAATAGCATTAAATCCATAAATTTCTTTGTGCAGTATGGCCATTTTCATAATATTGATTCTTCCTATTCATGAACATGGAATGTTTTACCATTTGTTCATATTCTCTCTGATTTCCTTGAGCAGTGGTTTGTATATCTCCTTGAAGAGTTTCTTCCCCTCCCTTACAGGCTGTTTTCCTAGGTATTTTATTCCCTTTGTAGCAATTCAAAGAGTATTCATATGTGATTTATTTGTCTGCTTGGCCGTTGTTGGTGTATAGGAATGCTTGTGATTTTTGCACACTGATTTTGTATCTTGAGGCTTTGCTGAAGTTGCTTATCAGCTTAAGAAGCTTTTGGTACGAGACAATGGGGTTTTCTAGGTATGAGATCATGTCACCTGCAAACAGAGACAGCTTGACATCTTCTCTTTCCATTTTAATACTATTTATTTCCCTTGCCTGATTGCCCTGACCAGAACTTCCAATACTATGTTGAATAGGAATAGTGAGAGAGGGCATCCTTGTCCTGTGCTGATTTTCAAGGGGAATTAATGCTTTCATCTTTTGCCCGTTCAGTATGTCATTATTATTTTGAGACATGTTCCTTCAATTCTAGGTTATTGATACTTTTAACATGAAGGGATGTTAACTTTTATTGAAGGCATTTTCTGCATTTATTGAGATAATCATGTGGCTTTTGTTTTTAGTTCTGCTTATGTGATGAATTACCTTTATTCATTTGCATATATTGAACCAGCCTAGCATCCTGGGGATGAAGCCAAATTGATTCTGGTGGATAAGCTTTTTGATGTGCTGCTGGATTTGGTTTGCCAGTATTTTATTGAGGACTTTTGCATCAATGTTTATTAGGGATATAGGCCTGGAGTTTTCTTGTTTTGTTGTAGCTTTGCCAGATTTTTTTTTCAGACTGATCCTGGCCTCATCAATTGAATTAGGGAGGAATCTCTCCTTTTTGATCGTTCAGAACAGTTTCAGAAGAAATGAAATCAGCTCCTCTTTGAACCTCTGGTAGAATTTAGCTGTAAATCCAACTGGCTCTGATAGGCTATTTATCACTGCCTCAGTTTTAGAACTCATGATTTGTCTATGCAGGAATTTATCTTCTTCCTATTTCAGTCTTGAGAGGGTTTATTGTCCAGGAATTTACCCCATTCTTCTAGGTTTTGTAGTTTATTTTTACAGAGATATTTATTGTAGTCTCTGATGTTTTTTTTTTTTTATTTCGGTAGGTCAGTAGTAATTTCCCCTTTATCATTTTTGTCATGTTTATTTGATTCTTCTCCTTTTCTTCTCTATTAATCTCGCTAGTGGTCTATTTTATTAATTTTTTCAAAAAACCAGTTCTATCATGTCTCTGTCTCCTTCAGTTCCAGTGTAATCTTGGTTATTTCTTGTCTTCTTCTGGCTTTGAGGTTTGTTCTTGGTTTTCTAATCATTTCAGCTGTGATGTTATGGTGTCTCATTGAGATCTCTCTACATATTTGATGTCGGCATTTTGTGCTATAAATTTTCCTCTTAACAATAGTTTAGCTGTGTCCCAGGGATTCTGGTGTGTTGTCTCTTCATTCTCATCAGTTTCAAAGAACTTCTTGATTTCTGCCTAAATTTCATTATTCACCCTGGACTCTTAGGAACAGGCTGTTCAATAGCCATGTGTTTATGTGAGTTTGAGTGAGTTTTTTTTATCTTGAGCTCTAATTTTATTGCTCTGTGGCTTGAGAGACTCTTCATTATTATTTCAGTTCTTTTGCATTTGCTGAGGAATTTTTACTTCCAGTTATGTGATCAATTTTAAATTAATTGCCATGTGGTGCCAAGAAGAACATATATTCTGTTGGTTTTTGGTGAAGAGTTCTGTAGATGTCTATCATATCTACTTGATCCAGAATTGAGTTAAAGTTTTGAATATCTTTTTTAATCTTCTGTCTCAATTATCTCTCTAATATTGAGAGTGGAATGTTAAAGTCTCCCAGTCTCTTTGTGGGTCTCTAAGAACTTGTTTTATGAAACTGGGTTCTCCTGTGTTGTGTGTGTGTATATATATACATGTGTATATATACATGTATATATATACACACATACATAAATGTACATGTATATATGTATATATATACGTATACATATATGTGTGTACATATATATATATATACACGTGTATATATGTGTCTGTATATATATATACACTTTTGTGTATATATATGTATACATATATATACACTTTTGTGCATATATATGTATACATATATATACACTTTTGTGCATATATATGTATACATATATATACACTTTTGTGTATATATATGTATACATATATATACACTTTTGTGTATATATATATATACATATATATACACTTTTGTGTATATATATACACATATATACACTTTTGTGTATATATATACACATATATATACACTTTTGTGTATATATATACACATATATATACACTTTTGTGTATATATATATATACATATATATACCTGTGTGTGTGTATATATATATATATATGTGTATATATATATGTCATCTCTTCTTGCTGAATCCAATCCTTTATCATTATGCAATACCCTTCTTTGTCTTTTTTGATCATTGTCAGTTTGAAATCTCTTTTGTCAGAAACTAGGATTGTTATCCCTGCTTTTTTCTGCTTTCCATTTGCTTGGTGAATTTTCTTCCATCTCTTTATTTTGAGCCTATGTGTATCTTTGCATGTGAGATGAATCTCCTGCATATAGCATACTGATGGGCCTTGACTCTATTCAGCTTGCCGTTCTGTGTCTTTTGATTGTGGCATTTAGCTCATTTACATTTAAGATTAATATTGTTATATGTGAATTTGATCCTGTCATCGTGATGCTGGTTTGTTATTTTGCACCCTTGTTAATTAGTTGCTTCATAGCACCATTGGTCTGTGTATTTCAGTTGTTTTTGTAGAGGCTGGTAACAGTTTTTCGTTTCCACATTCAGTGCTTCTTTCAGGAGCTCTTGGAAGTGATGAATTCCCTCAGCATTTGCTTGCCCAAAAAGTATTTTATTTCTCCTTTTCTTATGAAGCTTACTTGGTTTTATAGGAAATTCTGGATTGAAAATGCTTTTCTTTAAGAACATTGGATATTGGTCCCCAATCTCTTATTTCCACTGAATGTTGTGCTGCTAGTTTGATGGACTTCCCTTTGTAGGTGCCCTGGCCTTTCTCTCTGGCTGCCCTTAACGTTTTTTCCTTCATTTTGACCTTGGAAAATCTGATGATTATGTGTCTAGGGGTTGTTCTTCTCATAGAGTATCTTACTGAGGTTCTCTGAATTCTCTGAATGAGAATGTTAACCTATCTTACTAGGTTGGGGAAGTTCTGGATGACATCCTAAAGTATGTTTTCCAGTCCAGTTCCATTATTGGTCTCTTTCAGGTACCCCAGTCAGTCATGGGTTTTATCTTTTACACAATCCCAACATTCTTGGAAGTTTTGTTTGTTCCTTTTCATTCTTATTTTTCTAATCTTCTCTACCGGTCTTATTTCAGCAAGATAATCTTCAAGCTCTGAGATTCTCTCCTCTGCTTGGTATTTGGCTGTTGATAGTTGTTGGAATGTTAAGTTCTTGTGTTGTGTTTTCAGCACCATCAGGTCATTTAAATTCCTCTCTAAACTGGTTATTCTGGTTAGCAGATTGTGTAATGTTTTATCATGATTCTAAGCTTTATTGCATTGGGTTACAACATAATTCTTTAGCTCAGCAATGTTTGTTATTACCCACTTTTTGAAGCCTATTTCTGTCAATTTTTGCATCTCAGCCTCAACCCCATTCTGTGTCCTTGCTGGTGAGGTGTTGTGATCATTTGAAAGAGAGGAAGCACTGTGGCTTTTAGAATTTTCAGGACTTTTGTGTTGATTATATTCTCATCTTTGTGGGTTTATTTACCTCTGATTTTTGAGGCTGCTCTGCTTATCTTTGGATGGGTTTTTGGTAGGGTCTTTTTTGTTGATGTTGTTGCTTTCTGTTTGTTTGATTTTCATTTAAAATTCTGGCCCCTCTTCCCCAGGGCTGCTGTGGTTTGCTGGGATTCCATTTCAGACCGTATTCACATGGGTCCCTCCCACACTTGGAGATATCGTCTGTGGAGGCTGCAGAACATCAAAGATGGTTACCTTCTCCTTCCTCTGGGAGCTCTGTCCCAGAGGGTTATTTACCTGATGCCCACCAGAACTCTCTTGTATGAGGTGTCTGGCAATCCCTGTTGGGAAATCTCACCCAGTCAGGAGGCAGGGATCAGGGACCCACTTAAAGAAGCAGTCTGGCTTCTCCTTGGCAGAACAGGTATGTTGCACTGAAGGGTTTCCCACTCATCTGGACTGCCTAGATTCCTCAGACCCAGGAGGTGGGAAATACTAAGTCCATGGAACCATAGACTGGGGCTACCCTTCTCCCCAGGGACTCCATCCCAAGGGATCAAAATTCTAACCATAAACTCCTGGCTAGTGGTGTTGCTGAAATTCCCATAGGGAGGCCCTGACCAGCAAAGAGGGATTGATCTAAGTTCCACCTAAGGAAGCAGTCGGGCCAGGATCTGTTATAGCCACTGTGCTGTGCTGTGGGGAGTTCCTCCTGGTACAAACTGCCCAGTCTCCCTGACACAGGCAGGAGAAAATGGCTGACTGGAGCAGCAATGATGACAGCTGCCCCTCCCTGCAGGAACTCGATCATCTTAGACCATCTCTAGCATGCTGCTACTGGCTACAACAAGAGTGGCTGCCAGGAGTCTGCACAGTTCTGTGCAGGGAACCAAAGGCCCTCATGGCATGACCTTATGAGGAAATCTCCTGATCCACAGGTTGTACAGATCCTTGGAAAATGTGTGATTTCCTTGGAGGGGTAGCATAATCACTTACTGCCTCCCTTGGCTTGGGATGAGAGTTCCCCCTACCCCTTGTGGCGCCAGGGTGGGCTGTCTCCACCTTGCTTTTCCTCGCCCTCTGTGGGTCACACCAAATGCCTAGCTGGTTCCAGTGAGAGAATCTGGATACCTCAGCTGAAGATTCAGGGTTCATTTACCCTATTTATTCTTCTCAGTGGGAGCTTCAGACCGGAGCTGCTTCTCATCAGCCATCTTGGCCCTTCCCAGCCAATAGTTCTTCTTTTAATAAGCCTGGTTTGCCAACACACCTCTTAAAATTTACTATGATTTTGACAATACAAATGAAACAACAAAACAAAAATGCTACTTAATTTTGTAAGTAAAAGTAACAATGAAAAAGTTAATCCTGGCAATGTTCTTTTTTATATAATAAAATGAACATTTAATTTCTGAATAGTTTCAAATTTAGAGAAATCTTGAAGTGCACAGAGAATTCCTGTGACCGACACCTAAATCTCACTTATATAATTATTTTCCATTTGTATGGTACATCTGTCACAATTAATGGATCAAGATTGTTAAATTATTAACTAAAGTCCAGATCTTGATTTTTTGGTGCAATAGGTAGAATAATTGTCCTTATATTACTCTTCTTAGATTTCTAAAAATG
>CAUYLG010060354.1:0-35546 GCA_963573385.1 Cacajao melanocephalus | reverse complement strand
TGTATTTTTCTTAGAGACAGGGTTTGTCCATGTCGGTCAGGCTGGTCTCTAACTCCTGACCTCAGGTGATCTGCCCACCTCGGCCACCCAAAGTGCTGGGATTACAGGTGTGAGCCACTGTGTCCAGCCAAAATCCCAATTCTTAAGGGGCACATAAGTAGTTGTAGAAACTACACCTCCATCCATTCATACAATCATAATTTATTGAGTGCCTACTATGTGCTAAACATTGAGAGTACAGAAATTCTATAGGCAGTACACTGGACATGGCAATTTTATATTTTTCTTTCTTAATGTTTTGGAGCTAATGCAGAAAAGTGCACAGCCTTTTTTTTGTTATTATTATTTTTTTTTTGACAGCGTTTTGCTCTTGTTGCAGGGGCTGGAGTGTAATGGCATGATCTCGGCTCACTGCAACCTCCACCTCCTGGGTTCAACAGATTCTCCTGCCTCAGCATCCTGAGTAGCTGGGATTATAAGCATGTGCCACCATGCCTGGCTAATTTTGTATTTTTCTTAGAGACAGGGTTTGTCCATGTCGGTCAGGCTGGTCTCTAACTCCTGACCTCAGGTGATCTGCCCACCTCGGCCACCCAAAGTGCTGGCATTACAGGCATGAGCCACTGTGCCTGGCTAAAATGGGCTTTTCTATACACAAATCAGCACGCCTGAGGGAGAGTAAGATTTATCTGCTTGCTTACAACTTTCTTTCTCCTGCCTCAACCCCCTGAGTAGCTGGGATTCCAGACACATGCCACCACACCTGGCTAATTTTTGTATTTTCAGTAGAAATGAGGTTTCACCACGTTGGCCAAGCTGGTGTCAAACTCCTGACTTCTCTGATCTCCCTGCCTCAGCCTCCCAAAGTGCTGGGATTACAGGCATGAGTCACAGTGCCCAGCTGACAGCCTTTGGGTCAGACAGCTCTGCTACTTTTTTCATCCTGTGGTATCAGGGTAAGTAACTCAACCTCTTCCATCTTCAGTTTCCTCATCTGCAAAATGAGAAAAGTAAAAGCACTTCGTTTATGAGTTGTTTTGAAGGTGATGTGCAATAATATATACAGATAGATATTACCATGTCAGGTGTTTAATAAGTGTGGTAACTATTAGCCATTATTATTACTACAATTAAAAGTTTGGGAAAGACCGGGCATGGTGGCTCACGCCTGTAATCCAAGCACTTTGGGAGGCTGATGTGTGTGGATCATGGAAAGTCAGGACTTCGAGACAAGCCTGGCCAACATAGTGAAACCCCGTTTCTACTAAAAACACGAAATTTAGCCGGGTGTGGTGGCGTGCGCCTGTAATCCCAGCTACTCGGGAGGCTGAGGCAGGAGAATTGCTTTAACCCAGGAGGCAGAGTGAGCCAAGATTGTGCCACTGCCCTCCAGCCTGGGCAACAGAGTGAGACTTTGTCTCAAAAAAAAAAAATTTGGAGAGTACAGAAATAGACGTAAGTTATAATCAGGGGCATTAGGAATGGCTTCTTAGAGAAATGCCTTGAAATTTGAGTCTTTATAATGGAGTAGAAGATGGCTATTCACTCAATAAGTGTTACGTAAGTGTGATATAGCTGGGATGAGGTACTGCCATGAATATAATGACAGACAAAACCTCACCCCCTGCCTAGCCCTCGGATTGCTTATGGGGTGGGAGTGGGGAGCAGAATAGGGCAGAGAAATAACCTGCAACTGCAACACAGCATGACCACTGCTGTGTTAGTGACATGCCAGGATGTTTGGAGAATTTGAAAGAGAGTCACCTAACTTAGCTGGGGTGTTGGTAACTGGAGAAGGGTATTAAGAAATGACTTCCTGGAGAGATAACATTTGAACTTTGTCTGGAAAGAAAAAAAAAAAAAGTCAGGTGGAAAAGGGGTAAGCACTTACCAAAAGAGAAAAGGGCTTTTGAAAAAAAAAAGAAAGAAAAGTGAGAGCACACATGTTTTTGGGACTTCAAAATTAAGGTGTATATGGGGCTTGTCAGGAGTGTGAAGCTGGAGAATTAGGCAGGCATTCTGTCTCGAGGCATCTTGAATGACATACTAAGGAACTCAACCATGATGCTGAGGGTTCTGGGTAGCCAATGATTTAATCGTAGGAAGATTATCCTAGTAGCAATATGGAGTATGTATTACATGGGAGTAGGGTAGGGGGTGATTGCTATTTTCTTGGTAAGAAATGAGGAGGGTCTAAAACTAAGGTATTAGTGGGGCACAGAGAGGAGGGACCACCAAGAGATTTAGAAAGTTGCATGAATAACTTTGAGGAGTGATTGCATGTGAGAATCAAGTAAGCAAGTAGGAAGTCTATTGGTTCCCAGGTTTTTGACTTGGGCAACTTGGGAATGATGGCCATTCCCCTAAATAGGGAATTCCTGGGAAGAAGTACATTGGTGGGGAGTCATGGTGCTGGGGGAAGGGATGAAAGGAATGAGGATAATAAGGTTAGCTTTGTAAAAGTGGAGACTGAGAATGATGTCCTGACTAATATTCGAGTGAAGGCGTGTGGTAGGCAGTTGGAAAAATCGGTTTGGAACTGTTTCCTAAGGATAGGTCTCAGGAGAGAGACCTGGGCTGGAGATATAGATTTTTTTTTCATCATTAGCATGTAAATGGTAATCAGATCTATAGTGTTAATAAAGTTATTCAGAGAGAATTTACAGAGTGAGAAGAGAGACCTGAAGATAAAACCCTGGAAGCATCACCATGGACAGGTCAGGACGGAAAAGAAGATGCTGAGAGACGGAGAAGAAACAGCTGAGGAAACAGGAAAAACAAAGAACAAGAGGAAGCCATAGATGAAAATCAGAGAAAGACAGTGTTTCAAGAAATAGGAACTACTCCACAGAGTCTATTAAGATAAGAACAAAAAAGGGCAGCTTTGGCAATTAGGAGATCGATGCCCACGTTGGTGAATCAGAAAAGTGGTGTTGTGGGAAATATTCTGGCAGACAAGACAGTGCAAACATGTGGATAAGGAGGAGAGTTCCATGTGCCTGGGACATGGGGTGGAGTAGGGGAAGTCAGGTTATGAGGCCAACTGGCTTTCCCCAATCCCAATAAGCCTTCAATGCCATGCTCTGCAGTTGGGCTTTATTCTGTAGGCAACAGGGAACAAAACACATAGGCCAACTTTTTTTTTTTTTTTTTTTTTTTTTTTTTGGTATTAAGTCATTTTTCAAGATTGAGGTGGTTTCTGCAGAGCAAAATGCATAGATCTTAAGGGTTCAGTTCAAAGAGTTTTGACAAATGTGTAACCAACACCCTGGTCAACATAAAATATTTTCATCACCCCTGAAAGTTCCCTTGTGCCCAATTCTAGTCAAATCTCTACTCCGTATATGCAACTGTTTCCTCATTTCTATCCTTCAGATTACTTTTGTCGATTCTTGAATTTCATATAAATGAAATCACAAGGATGTAAACTTTGTGACTGGTGTCCTTTGTTTAACATATTGTTTCTGAGACTTAACCATGTTGTTGAGCAGATTAGCAATTTATTCTCTCATTGCTGGGAGCATTATTATATATGTAGATCACAATTTTTAATTAATTCTTCTATTTGATGTACATTTAGGTTGTTACATAACATCTCTTAGGTTGTTACAAGCCTTTGGCTATAATGAATAAGTTGTCAAAAACATTCTTCTGCAAGCCCCCCCTTTTTTTGAAACATGTTTTCATTTATTTTTAGGTAATTCCCTGGGGGTGAAACTGCTAAATCATAAAGTAGCTATATTATAACTTTACGAGAAAGTTTCTAAAGCGACTGTCCATTTTCATGCCCCCAGTAATGTAGAGTTCCAGTTGCTCCACACTCTTGACCTTTGCCATTTAGTGTTTTCGATCCTTTAAATGTTAGCCATTCTCATCAGTATGAAGTGGTATCTCACTGTGGGTTTAATTTGCATTTCTCTGATGACTAACGATGCTGAACACTTTCTAAGTGCTTATCATTGTGTATCTTCATTTGTTAAGTGCTCAAGACTTTTGCCCACTTCTATTTGTTAGATGTATGTTGAGAGAGATGATAGTTGTCTGCACATTTTATGTTGAAGGTAATTGATATTTACTGACACATTCTAAAAGGGCTTAAAATAGAACCATTTATGCATTCTGTCAATGAAAAACTGAATGACTCTGAAATATGAAGTCTTGCCTGTGTAATGTCAGATAACTTTAAATTGTATAAAAAACTTTAAATAACTTTGTTTTTTGTCTTATCCATTATGTTTATTACATGTCAAGCTCTTTGTAGTTGGGACCATGTTTTCTCTATTGATTAAGGGGCAGATCTTTGACTTAGCAGCAGAGAAAACCCATGTCACTGATCCAGTTTGTCTCAAATTGAGCCAGGAACCAAATCAGCGCCATGCATGCTGAGGTGAGGTTGTCTGTTTCTGTATTAAGCAATGGATGCTGTCAGAAATACAGAAAAGACAGACACAGGGACTATTTTTGAGTTTGCACATGGAAGCACATGCATTGTGTGGGAGGCTCTGCATCCTGGAGTCATCTTGGGCATTTGGTTGTGAGGGCTGGCGTGGGCATCTTGGTTTTAGCCGAATCCTGGCACATTGCTATAGGTACATTGCTATAGGTACCTCTGAGGCAGGAGAATAGGGCCTGGAGGCAGGGAAACTAAATCAGGTAGAAACACTTCAGCTATGACAGGAAATACCCTCTCATATACATAGGGCGTACACCAAGTAAATAACTTTGTAACTTCATTTTAGCTTCATTTACATAGTGTGTACCAAGTAACTAAAGGAAACCTCTATAGGTATTTAAACTCCAGAAAATTCGAAACCAGCCCCTTGAGCGGCTTTCTCAGGTCCGCTCCCACCCTGCGGAGTGTACGTTTTCAATAAATCTTTGCTTTTGTTGCTTCATTCTTTCCTTGCTTTGTTTGTCCGTTTTGTCCAATTCTTTGTTCAAGAATCTGGACACCCTCCACTGGTAACACTTCTCACTTCTGGCCTTAAGTCTAAATCATTCTTGTTTTCATTACTTCTTACTTTTTGAGACAGAGTTTCGCTCTTGCTGCTCAAGCTGGAGTGCAATGGCACGATCTCGGCTCACTGCAACCTCCGCCTTCCGGTTTCAAGCGATTCTCTTGCCTCAGCCTCCCGAGTAGCTGGTATTACAGGCATGTGCCACCACGCACGGTTAATTTTTGTATTTTTAGTAGAGACGGGGTTTCACCATGTTGGCCAGGCTGGTCTCAAACTCCTGACCTTGTGATTCGCTCGCCTCGGCCTCCCAGAGTGCTGGGATTACAGGCGTGGGCTACCACGCCCGGCCGAATTCATTATTTATTTTTAATGCAGATGTCCAGAACCAATTTTGGACCTATTGTGTCAGTCTCTTTGTGGATGGTGACCGGCATGCAATGTTTTGAAAATAATCTAAGGTGACTGTGGTGTGCACCTTCTGTGAACCGGTGTACGCTCACACGCAAGCCCGATTTAGGGTCCTGGGCAGACAAACCTCCAACCAGGAATCGATGGAGTTGGAGTAGATACATTAACTTTTAAGGAGGGCCTCATTTCTCCTAAAAAACAAGAGACCAGGCCGGGCGCGGTGGCTCATGCCTGTAATCCCAGCACTTTGGGAGGCCAAGGTAGGCGGATCACGAGGTCAGGAGCTCAAGACCAGCCTGATGAACATGCTGAAACCCCGTCTCTACTAAAAATACAAAAATTAGCCGGGCTTGGTGGCGCACGCCTGTAGTCCCAGCCTGTAATCCCAGCTACTCAGGAAGCTGAGGCAGGAGAATCGCGTGAAGCCGGGAGGCCGAGGTTGCAGTGAGCCGAGATCGGGCCATTGCACTCCAGCCTGGGCGACAGAGCAGACTCTGTCTCACAAACAAAAAACAAGAAACCAGATAGGTTCTAGGCAGGGTTGGTGGCAGGAACCCAAGGCGCGCTGAACGGGACCAAGCCTGGCTGGGATCTCAGCGGCAGCGCGCCCGGCTCCGTCAGCGCACGCGCACGCAGGAGCCGGCCTGTCCTGTGCGCACGCATCGCGCACGCCGGCGCCTTCCTCTGGGAGCCTAGGCCGGCTGCGCGGGTGCGCGGCAAATGGAGGGGGTGCTTGCGGAAGCGCTGCTCTCGCAGAGCCAGGACCCCCGGGCCTTGCTTGGGGCGCTGTGCCGCGGGGAGGCGTCCGCGGAACGCGTGGAGACGCTGCGCTTCCTTCTGCAGCGGCTCGAGGACGAGGAGGCGCGCGGCAGCGGGTGTGGAGGCGCGCTCCCGGAGGCGGCGCGCGAGGTGGCCGCAGGGTACCTCGTACCACTGCTGCAGAGCCTGCGCGGGCGCCCGGCGGGCAGCCCTGACCTGGGTTTGCCGCCGCGCCACCGCCGGCGCGTACTGAGAGCGGCGGGCGCGGCCCTGCGCTCGTGCGCCCGCCTGGCCCGGGGTCCGCAGCTGGCGACCGCGCTAGCGGAGGAGGCGCTGCGCGATCTGCTCGCGGGGTGGCGCGCGCCTGGCGCCGAGGCTGCCGTGGAGGTGCTGGCGGCCGTCGGGCCCTGTTTGCGGCCTCGTGACGACGGGCCGCTGCTGGAGCGCGTGGCGGGGGCCGCCGTCGCCCTGGCGCTGGGCGGGGACGGGGATGAGGCCGGGCCCGCGGAGGACACGGCGGCGCTGGTGGCCGGGCGACTGCTGCCGGTGCTGGTCCAGTGCGGCGGGACGGCGCTGCGGGCCGTGTGGGGCGGGCTGGTCTCGCCGGGGACGCCCCCGGGGCCGGGCCGCGTAGAGGCGAAGCTGCTGGTCTTGAGCTCCCTGGCGGAGAAACTGCTGCCCGAGCCAGGCGGAGACCGCGCCCCCGGCGCGCGCGAGGCGGGCCCGGACGCCCGGCGCTGCTGGCGCTTCTGGAAGACGGTACAGGCTGGGCTGGGCCAGGCGGACGCCCTGACGCGCAAGCGAGCGCGCTACCTGCTGCAGAGGGCGGTGGAGGTGTCGGCGGAGCTGGGGGCCGAGTGCACCTGCGGACCCCAGGAAGGAAACGGTACCCGCCTCTTTGCCCCCCAGCCCAGTTCTGCCTACTTGGCTGCCCCGGAGGGGAGCCTTACTGCTTCTGAAATCTGGCTTCTTGGGGTCGTCACTCCAATCCATATAGAATTTGGTTTTTCCGGGTTGCTCCCCTAAAGCCTGAAAACCTTTGAAACCGCCTCTCGAGGGTGTTCTCTGCAGTGACACAAATCACAGCAGTAGGGAACGTTATGACCCTGATCCGGTGGAATACAGCACCCATAGAATAGTTTAGGAAGATGATGGAGCCCGTGCAAGATTTTACAGACCCATATCTGCACTTTATCATGGTAGATTCATCCCAGTAGGAACGGTTGATACCTATCAAATTGAAAAATTTTCTGTACTGACCAATGAATTGAGTCTTGGAGTGTTAGAATTAACCGTGGTAGAGGCCATCACACTCTTGAAATTTCCCCTGGTAATTAGGAACAGGATTTACTAATATTTGTTAAACATGTCGACCTTTTGAGTGTATTTTTGCTATTGATTTAATAGAATGAATCAGATTTTCTTTTTAACATTATTGAGCTGTGCTCCCTACTACTTTGTGGAAGAGTAATGAAACAGCAGGGCCTCCCTTCAAGGTGGTATGTTACTGTTGATTGGTTTGACTTCAATCATGTTAAGTTTGCATTTGAACTATCAAAATGCAAAGTAGATTGACTCAAAATTGTCTCAAAATAGAACATTTCTACTTTTTCAACTGCAGCTGACCATTTATTACAGGTAAAGGATTTTCCTTTGAAGTTGTGAGGTTATATTTCGAAGTAATTTTAAAACGTTAGATAGTAAATATTTGAACAATCCACAGATGTGATCATCCCATGAGTTTTCACTGGAAAACATTTGAAAAATCATCAAACATTCATTTGGTTGAATGAATCAGTTATTTTGCAGTTTTAAGGATAAGCAATAGTCTATCCATGTTTCCCGCAACTCCCATTTCTTCTGTTACAGAAAGCAAATCCTGTTGCCTCTTTCAATGGAATATTTTCGAATTCACCCCTACGTCTTGACTTAATATGTCTTAGTTACATCATAAAATATAATCACAGTTAAAATTTTGGTTAAAAGCATGTTCAGCATTTATAAAATTATGACTGTAAATGCTGCTCACAGGTGATCTTTGTAGAAAACGGATACTTTTTCTCTTCCTGCGAGTACTTAAAAATTTTTTTTCTTTTTTCTTATTTCCAACAATCCCACAGCAGAGTTCTTAAAATTTTGACATTTTAAAATGTGTTTGGTTCTTTCTGTACTTACCATGAATTCCTGCTTAAATTCTTAGCCAGTTGCCTAAATCTTTCCTCTGCAAAATCAGATATCAGAGGTGTAATATTTTTTTTTTTTTTTTTTTTTTTTTGAGACAGAGTCTAGCTCTTGTTGTCCAGGCTGGAGTGCAGTGGTGTGATCTTGGCTCACCACAGCCTTTGCCCCCTCCCCCACCCCGGGCTCAAGCGATTCTCCTGCCTCAGTCTCCAGAGTAGCTGAGATTACAGGCATGGACCACCATGCCCAGCTAATTTTGTATTTTTAGTAGAGACGGGATTTCTCCATGCTGGTCAGGTTGGTGTAGAACTCCAGACCTCAGGTGATCCGCCCGCCTGGTCCTCCCAAAGTGCTGGGATTACAGGCGTGAGCGACCGTGTCCGGCCTCATCAGAGGCTTAATAAGTTTTCCTGAAGAAGTCTCTCCCAGAGTCTTCTTACATGCCCAGATGTGGCTGCTGTCTCCCTGTGTCTGGTGCACAGACCCTCACCCCGGGATTCCCTTCACTTGGGTGCCCTGTTGGATCTCATTTCCTGCAGTTCATATCTTCCTCTTCTTTGCTTTACTCACTTGTGTCAGTGCAGTGTGTTCTCTAGCAGTTTCCTGAAATAGGATTTTTTTTAAGCTTCTGTATGTCCCATAACTCCATCAAACACTGCTTTATGTCTGCCGTCATGGTTTTATTCTCTCATTTCCATTTGACACTTTTGGAGTTAATCTCCTGAAAATCCTCGTCTGCTCGTGTGTTTATGCATGTTTATCTTTTCCATGAGATCCTTTAGCATGTTAATTATAGTTATCGGCAAGTTCGGTACCTGGACCATCTAAGTTTGGGTTTGTTCTCTGTTGTAGTGTTTGGTTATAGAATCGCTTTTTTTTTTTTTAAATCTTACTGTAATAACAGAGATGGAAGTAAATATTTTTGCCTAGGAATAGGCACCCTTACTTTGTGGCATAGTTAGTCTAGTTAGTTGAGCTGGATTTGGCATTTGTTGCTGTATTTGCTTTCAGTGCACGCTACAAACTTTTCCCAGGTGGATTTGGTGGCTCCTTTACTGTTATAGTGAGATTCTTGGGGAGAGAAAGTAGAGCTTAAATATGCAAATCTACCATTTTTACCCAGAACTCCAAAACAGTAATCCTAGTTAAAAAAAAAAAATCTCCCTCTGAAATTTCCAAGCCTCCTATCCGGGCTTTGATACAGGGGCGACTCCATTATTAGAGAATACATTTGGTAATAGTTGCATTATTTTAAGAACTGCTGTCTTTGAGAAACTTATGAAATTTGCAAAAGGAAGAACTAATTTTCTTTTTTAAACCGTATCAGGCCCAAGTTTGTTTTGGTGGTCTGAGAAGAAAAAAGATGAGCTGCTGAAGTTTTGGGAAAATTATATTTTAATTATGGAGACTTTAGAAGGAAATCAGGTAGGTGTTTTTTGATTTTAGCAAATCCTACAGTAGATAATTTTTCTTTTTTAAAAACATTCATTAAAAGCAATACAAACAGAACAACTCAGATATAGCTGGTGATGATAGAATCCAAGTATACTTTGTTTTCTGGCATAAATGCAACTTAGAATGTAAGTTCTTTCAAAAAATTAAAGAATGCTTTCGGTTGACCTAAATTATTCAAAAAATTTAATCTTATTTGATCTTCCCTTGCCATTCTAAAACTTTTAACATTTCTCAGCATCACCCAAATAGCTTGTTGTAAAGCATAAAGTGCTGATGTATTTTCATTTCATATGTTTTTATGCTCTTATTTTTAGATACATGTTATAAAGCCAGTTTTACCAAAGCTAAACAATCTGTTTGAATATGCAGTATCAGAGGAAAACGGTAATGATTACTTTGATTTTTAAATAACGTTTATGGTTTTCTTCCCTGATTTTATAATTAATTCCTGTTCATTGTAGAGAATTTTGAGAAACTATAAAAATTACAGAAGAAAATATGAATCATCTTGTAATGCTGCTACCAAGAGATAATAGCTGTTACCATTCCAGATACACACGTTCTGGATCATGTTGTCCATGTTTATTTCACTTAGCATACTATCTATATCTATCTACTCATATCCTTAAATAGTCTTTAAGAACACAATTTTAAATAGCTGCAGAATTTTCTATAACTTAGAGATATGGTTAATTTTTTAAACTGTGGTGATGGAAAATTTCAAACATTTATAGAAGACGGAAAGCGTGTGTGGCACACTTACATTCTTAAATAACGATCCTCTCATGGCCAGCCTTGCTTAGTGTATCCTATGTAGTCTTTCCTGTTCCCTTCTCACTAAATGGTTCTGAAGCACATCACTAGATGTTCTATCATTTTATCTATAAATATCTCAGCACATTTCCTTAAAAGATAAGTTCATAGGGTTTTAATGATCATAGAGTCTGTGGTTTTAGTAATCACAGTTTTTTGTTTTTTTGCTTTTTTTTTTTTGAGATGGAGTCTCACTCTGTCGCCCAGGCTTGAGTGCATTGGCAGGATGTTGGCTCACTGCAACTTCTGCCTCCCGGGTTCAAGCGATTTTTTTTGCCTCAGCCTCGCAAGCAGCTAGGATTACAGGCGTGTGCCACCATGCCCAGCTAATTTTTGTATTTTTAGTAGAGACGGGGTTTCGCCATGTTGGCCAGGCTGGCCAGGCTGGCCTCGAACTCCTGACCTCCAGTGATCTGCCCGCCTCGGCCTCCCAAAGTATTGGGATTACAGGTGTGAGCCACCGCACCTGGCCAACAGTTGCTCTTTGATATGAATATATCTTTTAACTGCTTTTCATTCTTACTCTCTTAGTATATCTTTTCCAGTGTTTGTTAGAGTTACTTTTCTTAAGCTTTCAGTTATTGTTCTGTATCTTGTACTTCTTAGGAAGAGAAAATACCGGGATAGAATTTTAAATACTATTTATAAGCCCTTGATCACTATCTTATGAGAGCTTTTTAGAAGATACACAGTGAAGCTGGAGCTTCCTAAACTTATTTTATAAAATTAAATTTAGATTAATGAAATAGCTAAATGCAGGCCAACAGTGTTTTATGTTCGTATGAATGCTAAAATGCTACATTATTGTGTTTACACATGAGAATTAACCTAGGTAAATGGTTTTAATGCCTACTCTAGATAATTACAACTTTGAATAGTTTGACCCCTTAGGAATTGAGCTTTATTCAGCTGATTGCTGTAGTTGTTTTCTGATACACTGGGATTTTTCACAGAACATAAGCATCTATAGTTACACCTGGGGCTAGAATTTAATTGAATCTTGTTGTGACTTCACTTATGCATTTACCAGTAAAACGATGCTCTTATTAACGCATTTTGCCCACAGCTCTTGGCAAACCAAATCAAATCAAATAGCAATGACTGATTTTGAAAAAATCATTGCCAAAGAGTTGAACAAGCATCTTGGTGTAAATTACAAATAATGGATTAATTTACTTATAGAATGTCATGGGTTAAAGATGCTGAGTATTTTTCTCTAATAGAATTAAAAGATATTTCAAAAGAGAAAACGTATCTAAGATACTCATTTATTCTATTTTTTTATTTGCCCACTCACTTATTTTCTTAATATTTACTTAGTGTCTAGTATGTTAGTTGGTGCAAAACCTGGTGATTACTGGCAGTAAAGGGGTGAGAGAGCTGCAGTATTTTTCACCTGACTTTTGTTTTTTCTATGAAAAAATAGTTTCGATTGTAAGGTATATGAGGGGAACAGACAAGGGGCTGATGAAATGGACTAAAGGGTGAGTGGGGTAGTCAGGGAAGGCCTGTCTTAGGATGACATCTAAGCTGAGAGTCCAGGCTGAGGAGGCACCACCTGCTATGCAAGCCCTGAGATGGGAGCAGCTGTAGGAGGCAGAACAGAAGGACCAGCGGGGCTGCAGCAGAGCTGGTGTGTGGAGCAAGGGATGAAGTTGGAGTGGCAGTCAGGATCTGTTCATGCCTTGTTTGGACTTTGTTCTAAGAATAATGGGGAGATGTTGAAGGAATTTAAGCAGAGGAGTAGTGACAGTTTCAGATTTCTCTGTGAAAAATGGATCGAAGTGTGATAAGAGAAAAATTGGTTGAAACTATTCAAAATCTGAAGTTCCAACCTGCATGCATGGGGTAGTATTTAATTTTTCTATACTGTAGCAGTTATGGCATTCAGTTATAGTCTTTCTTATTTTTTCAAGACAGAGCCTCACTCTGTTGCCCAGGCTGGAGTGCAGTGGCAGGATCTGGGCTCACTGCAGCTTCCGCCTCCCGGGTCCAAGGGTTCAAGTGATTCTCATGTCTCAGCCCCTTCAGTAGCTGGGATTACAGGCATGTACCACCATGCCTGGGCTGATTTCTGTGTTCTTAGTAGAGACGGAATTTTGCCATGTTAGCCAGGCTGTGCTTGAACTCCTGGCCTCATGTGATCCACCTGCCTCAGCCTCCCAAAGTGCTGAGATTACAGGCATGGGCCACTGCACCTGGCCCAATTGCAGTCAATCAAAACGAAGCTGCCTGAATACAGAATACTGAATACCAAAATTATTTTGGTTATTCAGTAAGAGAACGTACTCGGCTGTGACTGAAAACAGGCTGGGTGTGGTGACTCATGCTTGTAATCCCAGTGCTTTGGCAGGCCGAGGATGGAGGATCACTTGAACTCAGGAGTTCGAGACCAGCCTGGGCAACATACTGAGACCACGTTTCTAAAAAATATTTTAAAAGTTGTCTGGGCATGGTGGTGCATGCCTGTAGGCCTACTATTCAGGAAGCTGAGGCAGGAGGATTGCTTGAGCCCTGAAGTTTGAGGCTGTAGTGAGCTAGAATTTTGCCACTGCACTGCAGTCTGGGTGACAGAGTGAGAACGTGTGTCTCCAAAAACAATAACAAAAACTTTTATAGTGTTATAATGAAGTAACTGTGTTTGTACATGTATTTATGAGGATATAGTCTTCATGGCAAAACAAAGAATCAAATTTCGACATTAGCTGTTTATTTCCACAGGATGTTGGCTCTTTCATCCATCCTGGCATATGTGTATTTATAAAAGAATGTTTGAAAGTGAAAACAAAATCCTGACCAAAGAAGGTGTTATCCATTTTTTGGAGCTGTATGAAACAAAGATTCTTCCATTTTCACCAGAATTTTCTGAGGTATGACAGCCTATCCCATTCCTTGCTCCGTTGTTGAAAGATAAATGGTAAAAATACACTAGGACTCTGCATCAGCAAGTAACATTTTTTAGATTTGCATCCAACAAATCATATTTCTCTAAACCTAGCCATCCTATTTGGAAAAAGCTAGTGGTGTTTCTCAGCAAGCTGAATGGTAGAACTGCCTGCATTATTACCATCGTGGAAAAGTAGTTCTATGTTATCAATATTCAAAACAGCGTAAGTCAAGAATCATAAGCATAAGTCAAGTTTTCACCATAGGAAAACTGTGGTCTAGAAGCTTTCAGGTAATCCTGTTCTCATGGTTCTGAGCCACTGATTACTGTTATTTGTTTAGTGATGCTACTTCCCCAGTTCTGACTCAATGAATTGCTGTTGTCTACTATGTGAAACAGAGATTGCCTTCTGAGCGATATTTATTAGAATCTGTACTTCCATTTGTCAGGAACTACACGAGGCAGAGACAGTGGGAGTTATAACTGTGATTTTAAGTTTTATATTACGGTGCCATGTGAGGCCCACGATGACTTCCTTAGGTAGAGTAATCTGCCTCATTTAAAGGTGACCTAACTCAATTTTTTTCTTTTTTCTTTTTTAGTAGTTTTTTTTTTTTTTGAGATGCAGACTAGTGCTATTGCCCTGGTTGGAGTGCAGTCGTGTGATCTCAGCTCACTGCAACCTCTGCCTCCCAGGTTCAAGTGATCCTTCGGCCTCAGCCTCCCAAGTAGCTGGGATTGCAGATGGGCGCCACCACCACACTGGCTAATTTTTGGTGGAGACAGGGTTCCACCATGTTGGCCAGACTGGTCTCGAACTCCTGACCTCAAGTGATCCACCTGCCTCAGCCTCCCAAAGTGCTAGGATTACAGGTGTGAACCACTGTGCCCAGCTTCTCCTTCTTCTTCTTTTTTTTTTTTTTAAAGATGAGTGTATTTGTTTCTCAGATAGTGTTATGATTTTTATTTTTTTCTGAGACAGAGTCCACTCTGTCGCCCAGGCTGGAGTGCAGGAGTATAGTGGCTTGATCTCAGCTCACTGCAACCTCTGCTCCCAGATTTAAGGGATTCTCATGCCTTAGCCTCTCAGGTAGCTGGGACTACAGGTGCACGTCATCATGCCTGGCTCATTTTTGTAATTTTAGTAGAGACAGGGTTTTGCCATGTTGTCCAGCTGGTCTCAAACTCCTGGCCTCAAGGGATCCGCCTGCCTTGGCCTCCCAAAGTGCTGGGATTACAGGTGTTTGCCACTGTGTCCAGCCTAAGTCGTTTTTTTCTAATTGTCTTAATAAATGCTATGATATATTGATATGCATCATGTTTCTGCATTCTATTCTTTCTGCACTTCATGTAAGCTTGCTTTTCTGACCAGTATCTAATATTAATTTTTGAGTATAATTTCTTTATCCTCTAGGCATAGAGTCTTACATTTTCTCTAGAGTATCTTTTTGGTTTTCTTAATATTACCTTTATTTTCTAGCATATGTTACTTCTTTGGCTTCCTTTCTTCCTTCTTGACCCAACACATGAACTCTCTTCTTAGTATGGCATAAGTTTTAATCAAGTGGGAAAATTCCGTAGTTTTTTTCTGGTAGAATTAAGCTTCCTCTCCAGGACCATCACTAAATTTAGCCTGCACCATAAGAGATCAGCTTTGCTTTTAGCAGGTCTTCTGTAAGCCTGCATAGGATGTGCAGTCAGGGAAGCTGATTTCAAAATTACATTTACAACTAAATATCAATTACGTGTCTTTTTTTTTTTTTTTTTTTTTTAGTTTATTATTGGACCATTAATGGATGTGCTTTCAGACAGCTCTCTGTATAGCAGGTAAAGAGACATTATTATTATGTATTTGATACATAAATTTCGTGTTGGGAGACATGACCAGATTGTTTAATGCATTTGATACATACAGTATGTTGCTGAATAGACAGTCAAGTTTTTCTCATCATGTAGTCCTTTCTATATTTGTTGTTATTCTTGCATTCTGATTTGCATCAAGTGTTTCTCCTTTGTTGTTGTTGTTTTTTTTTTCTTCCTTTTTTCTGCCTTGAGCTCCTCCATTCTTGAGCTATTGGAAACCGTGTCTTTTACAACTCACTTTCTTCTCCCTATTCCTGCTTTCTGCCCTCTTGGAAGTTGCAATTACTTTAGCTAATCAACACTTTAAACTTATTTTCCTTTTTCTTTTGACTTAGTTTTAGACTTATAGGCAAGTCTTGAGAATAATACAAAGAATTCTCATTTCTCTTTCATCCATATTCCACAAATATTAATGTTTTACTGCATTTGCTTGATCTTTGCCTTTCTCTGTGTGTGTATTTTTCTTAGCTGTCTGCTGACCAAACTTACCCATCTGTATCTGTTTCAATGTCTGTCCGTCCGTCCGTCTGTCCGTCCATCCATCCATCCATCCATCCATCCATCCATATTAGCAACCAGGAATTCACACCAGGACATCCAATTTCAGTTCAGTACTGCAGGGTTCATTCTGACCTTTCCTTTCCATATCTGATGGTGACTGCTGTTATTCATCCTGTCTCTACTTATAGGCCACAATGTTTTGAAAAGGTTGACAGTGAGAAGTTTGTCAGGATTGTACCTTAGCCTCATGTTTTTGAGCATCGTTTATGACTCTTGAATTCTATCTTTAAAAATTTACCCTCTTCTTGAAATTATGTTGTCTTTCTAATATTAACTAAATTTATAGTTGTGACTCTTGCTGTTTGGTATGCCTCTAGACAGAAATACATCCTGCTCAGCCAATTTCTTGAAACATTTTTAATTAGTCTATGCCAAGTTGTATTAATATTTAGTCCAGCTTAATAATATTGAAAGAGCATAGCAACATTTGATTTGTCAATTATTTTTAGTTTTCAAATAACTCATTACTATTGAATCATTTTCTGAAGCAATTAGACAGCTGGAGAGCAGTTAAACCAATGAAGAGATCTTGGTGTTTTCTAAGAGTCAACAAACACATTTATTATGAAATGTCTTCAGTTTTTTTGCACTCTAATTTGTTCAATTAGAAGATAATGTTCCTGGAAGAAGCATATAGCAGAAAAAATGTGACTTTAGTAGATGTTAACAATTAAATGCTCTTGCAAAAGTAATTTATTACTAATATATGTCTTTGCTATGAATGTTACTTCTTTTATTTTAGACCTAAAGATTTAGAGTCGTTGGATTATATGTTGGGAACAATTAAATATAATTTTAAATTGTCATTTCAGGCCCTTATTTTTTATGATACTATTAGCAAGATTCATATATGTGGAAGAGAAAGTGTCACAAAAAGGAAGTCCTTAGTATAGTAGTAGGTTATTAACTCACGTCCATTTTTCTACGAGGTCTTGATGTTTCTATAATCAGTAAGATTTTCAGAATTTTACTGAAGAGTAAAATGCAGGTTCAGAAAAATAAGATTGTCTGATTGTTTTACTGTTGAAGGACTTCTGAGCCATGGTCCATGTAGGCTAGTTTCAGTGTAATCACTTGTAAATAAATGTTAACTATTTGTTCCCTCCCTCTCTGTTTGTAGGTCCTCAGGCCAGCCGATAGGAAGCTGTTCTCCACTGGGCTTGAAATTACAGAAGTTTTTAGTGGCTTATGTTTCTCTTCTTCCAGAAGAAATAAAGAGTATGTGTCAGTAAAGGATTTTTTTTTTTAATGTATTAACTTAGAGTTTTTGTTTGTTTGTTTTTAGCAGGTTGGTTATAAGCATCATCAAGTATTGTAATAAATATTTTCAAAAGCTTTCCTTTTCCAGGATATGCATATTTTCTCAGAATTACACAGTATCTTTTTTGAGTACACACTTTAGTCATTGTGTATAACATCTGATCAGTATTGGCATGAGTAGAATGGAGGTTATTTTAGGAGGTGTGCTGCAATTTAGCCGTCTTTTGTAATTGTCTACTATTCAATTTCAAGAATTAGTAAAATATGTACAAGAAAGAGGGAACTTGGTTTTAGGAAAAAGTTGTAAACAGAATACCCATTGTGGCAAGTTGTCCCTTTATAGATATTGACTTAGAAAGATAGAAAAAATGAGACAGGTGCAGTGGCTCATGCCTATAATCCCAGCACTTTGGGAGGCCAAGGCAGGTGGATCACCTGAGGTCAGGAGTTCGAGACCAGCCTAGTCAACATGGTGAAACCCCATCTCTACTAAAAATATAAAAATTATCTGGGCATGGTGGTGTACACCTGTAGTTCCAGCTACTCAGGAGGCCAAGACAGAATCATTTGAACTCAGAAGGCAGTGGTTGCAGTGAGCCAAGATCGTGCCACTGCACTCCAGCCTGGGCGACAGAGCAAGACTCTGTCTCAAAAAAAATTACTTATTTTATGTAAGACCTTGTCCTAGAACCATCCCCGATCTTCAGGTTGGAGATATATTCTTCATTCTGATGAGGTACATTGGAAGGCAAGGGACAAAAGCAGTGTGACTGTTTGCTGAGCAGCAGCAGGACCTACTCTGCTTTGTGAATCCTTGTTTCACTCCCACCTTTGTGATTTATAAAGTGAGCCTAGGTATGAAATACGTGTTTTTTCTTTTGTATTTAATCTGCAAATAAAGTGACAAGATGACCAATGGCAATATCCAAACATCAGAAAAAAGGGACAATATGGTCTGTATATCATGACTTTATAGAAAATTGATTGTTTTGATTACTTCTTCTTTAAAAAGTTGAGTTACTGGGGAAGAGAACTATTAGAGCCATTCCTTAGTTTGGTAGTTTTCAGAAGTTTAATTAAGCTTCTGGGCTACAGCCATATGGGGATGAAATTGTCAGCCACGTTGCTGCCTCGCATGTCAGTAGCATGCAAGTGAAATGATGTCGGCCAGGGCTTCCTAGAATTTGAGAGCCAGGTGTTTGAGGTCCAGGGCCAGGCATATTGCAGATGGTTGGTAAATGCGTTGAATCAATGCGAAATGGAAGCTTGGCCATTATCATCTTCCTAGTGTCATGAGTGAGGTTTTAGGCAAAAGATGAGATTTACTGAATTTAATTGGTGCAAATGGAAGAGAGAACAATTGAGGCTAGGAGTTCAAAAAGAGAGAGGAATTAAAACGTTCATTCACAGTTATGTAGTCATTTTTCAGTCACCAATTTCCAGTGAGTATCTTCTGTGTATTCTGAATATCTTTTGTGCTAGGTATTTCGAAAGATAAAAAATAGACATCCTTTAAGGAGCTTCGGAGGATTTCTTAAAAGTCACTCTACAACTATTTGAGAAAACAGACGTTTTCACTAACTGCATGAGCTGAGAGTCCTTAACAAATCACACATTAGCAAAGAGGACAGAATGAAGCACTATCCCTTTGTATCTCAAAATAGAAGTGTAAATGATCGAGATTAGATCCAAGGTAGTCAAGAAACAGCCTATGAGAAAGATGTTACTGTTTGTAGATGCTAGAGGCCACTAACCATCAGTACTTCCTATCCTGTTTTTCCTTAACACCACAAGTAGAAGAATGGCTTCTAATCATAAAAAATTTATCTTTTACTGGCTGGGTGCGGTGGGTCACCCCTGTAATCCTGGCACTTCGGAAAGCTGAAGTGGGCAAATCGCCTGAGGTCAGGAGTTTGAGACCAGCCAGCCAACATGGAGAAGCCTTGTCTCTACTAAAAATACAAAAATTAGCCAGGTGTGGTGGCGCGTGCCTGTAATCCCAGCTACTCGGGAGGCTGAGGCAGGAGAATCTCTTGAACCCAGGAGGCAGAGGTTGCTTTGAGCCGAGATTGAGCCACTGCACTCCAGCCTGGGCAACAGAATGAGACTGTCTCAAAAAAAAAAATCTTTAAAAAAAACAGCTTCATGGGTATCAAAATCTCTACGGTAGAGTAGAAATCTTACTAAATAAAAATGAAACGAAATTAACTTTTTATTTTACAAGAGCTTTATTGAGATATAATTCACCCTTTTAAACCATTTGATTCAGTGGTGTTTAGTATATTCACAAAGTTGCACAACCATTACCACTGTCTAATTCCAGAATATTTTTATCACCCTCAAAAGGAAACCCCAGGCCTGTTAATAGTAACTTCTCATTCTCCTCTACTCTTTACTCCTGGTAGTTACTAATCGGTTTTGTCTCTGTAGATTTGCATATTCGCAACATTTCATGGAAATGGAATTATAAAATACGTGGCTTTTTGTGTCTGGCTTCTTTTAGTTAGCATAGTGTTTTCAAGGTTTATCCATGTTGTGGCATGTATCAGCATTTCATTCCTTTTTGTGGTTGAATATTTCACTGTATAGATATTTCACATTTTCTTTATTCGTTGGTAGACATTTGGGTTTTTCACTTTTGACTGTTGTGAGTAATGCTATTATGAATATTCATAGACAAGTTTCTGTATGAATACATTTTTAATTCTCTTGGATATATACCTAGAAGTAGAATTGCTGGATCATATGGTAATTCTGTTTAAGTTTTGGAGGAACTGCCACACTATTTTCCACAGTGGCTGCACCATTTTACATTCCCACCAGCATTGTGTGAGGGATCTGGGTTCCCTGCATCCTCCCCAATGCTGATTATTGCCTGTCCTTTAGATTATAGCGGTGTTTGGGAAGTGGAGTCCCACTGTGGTTTTAACTTGTATTTCTCTAATACCTAATGGTGTTGAGCTGCTTTTCCTGTGCTTATTGGCAACAAGGATAATTTACAACGTTTTCTTTCAGGTAGCTTCTTATTGAAGTTTATTCGGAAGATGACAAGTAGACATTGGTGTGCTGTTCCCATTTTGTTTCTATCTAAGGCTTTGGCAAATGTCCCAAGATCCAGGGCCCTGGGTATAGATGGGCTTCTTGCTCTCAGGTAGTTCACTCTGTATATGTACTTGTATGGTCATTTGCCATGACTTTCCATCAGTATGTATATTTTTCATCTGCTTTAATCTACAATAAATGGTTATAGTTAATATTGGCATTGGGATGTTTAAGCTCTTAATTTTACATAAGAAAAAACAAACATTAAAAAATTATTCCTATAATTGAACTTATTTTGTTTCACAAATTACTAGTTTAAGTGTGTATTGAAGTATATGCTGTTGAATTTTGACCTCTTCAAATAGGCCAGTAAGTTTTTTTTAAAATTACATTTGTAAGTAGAAAACTAAAGATGAAATATCAGACAATAATATTTGTTAGAAGGTATTTTTAAAATGTCAGTAAAAAGGAATTTAAGGAGATAAAAAAATAAATACTTCAATAAATATGAACTTCTTTAAAAGCATCTTCATTTATAGTCTTATTTTTAAAAGAGAATTGTTTCATATTAAAATTGAGCTTTAGTGGAGGCCATAGTGGGAAATAATAGCTTTGAAATTCTGCTGACTTTCTGCATTAGAAATTGTAGATGTTATAAATCAACTTTTCGATAATCACAAATGATCAGAATTGCCTTTGGGAATATGGAACTGCATTTTTTGTGTTTTGCTGTCAGGGATGTTATTCATTGCAGTATGATCACACATCAAATTCTCCTGAGAGGGGCAGCCCAATGCTACCTTCTTCAGACAGCTATGAATTTGCTGGATGTGGTAAGTTTATCTTTTGCTTTCATTTACAAGTCTTTCTAAGTGAGTGGGTATGCAGAAATGAGTTAACATAACAGACCTATGATGCTACCATCAGAAAGGCCTGCTTGTAAGGTTGGCCCTTGGCTGGCACTGGGACCTTGGATTTTGAGAGCATTTACACTAACGTAACTGCTAAGAGTGCTTATTGTATCTAAAGTGTTTGTTCAATGTGGTTTATGTGGAACACCTGCTTTCCTTCTGGGAGTCTGGAATTTCAGGCTGTATTAGGCAAAGGGTGCCTACCTGACCATATCCCAGTAAAAGCCTGAGGCACTGAGTCTCTAGTGAGCTTCCCTGGTGAAAATCTCCATGAGTCTCTAGTGAGCTTCACGGAGATTTTCACTGTGTTGTCACAGCTTGTTGCTGGTGGAGCTAAGCGTGTCCTGGGTGGCCCACTAGGAGAGGACTCTTGGAGCTTATGCCCTGTTCTCTCTATACTTTTCCCCTCATCTTCGCCTGTATCAACATTCAAGGAATGTGTACCATGCTTATTCTGTGCTTTTTACAAAGCCTCAATAAGTATTGTTTACTATAGGAGTCAGAAAACTCTTTCTGTGCAGTGCCAGGTAGCAGACATTTTTTAAGCTTTGCAGCTGGCTTTATGATCTCTGTTGCAACTTCTGAACGATAAACAGGCATTGGCTATGTTCCAACAAAACTATTTACAAAGCAAGCTGTGAGTAGTTTTTGCCATTGCCTGGCCTACATAGAGCAAGGTATCTTAATTCAAGATACACAACCTTAAGGGAATGAAGATCTACGTGGTTGTCTTAGTCAGGGGGTAATTTTTATGGCATTGAAAAGAATCACTTTTTTTTTTTTTGAGACAGAGTTTCACTCTCGTCTCCCAGGCTAGAGTGCAATGGTGCAATCTCAACTCACTGCAGCCTCCGCCTCCTAGGTTCAAGCAATTCTTTGGCCTCAGCCTCCTGAGTAGCTGGGATTATAGGCATGCACCACCATACCCGGCTAATTTTTGTATTTTTAGTAAAGACAGGGTTTCACCATGTTGGCCAGGCTGGTATCAAACTCCTGACCTCAGGTGATCCACCCACCTTGGCCTCCCAAAGTGCTGGGATTACAGGTGTGAGCCACTGCATCCGCCCTCACATTTTGATTGAAAGTAATTTCTTCTTATAGAATGTTTTTATTTTTTTAAGATTGTGACCATATTTAAGGTAGTAACCTCAATTTTAAGTTAACATGGTATCTTTATGTTAAAATTGAATAATATTTTCTTTTTAAAATGTAGCTTTCTTTTGATTTAGCTAATGATAACCTACTTTATATAGCATACTTGGTTGCTTCCACATTGGTTTTAGTTTATTCAATTAAACATTTTAATATGAGTAATTTTAAAAATCTTTCCTGCCCTGCCCAGGAGAAAGTGTCACTTTCTGATGTCTCAACTTTTCTCATGTCTCTGAGACAAGAGGAGTCCTTAGGACGAGGAACTTCATTGTGGACAGAGGTGAGATTGAAGATAATTTAATAAGGTCTTTGAAAACTATAAAAAATGGTTTTCTTAATGAATTTCTTACTAGCCATTTATATAAAATATAATGACTGCTTTGTTATCTGTCAACAGAGACTTTGAAACATTGTATATTTGCTTTGAGTGGACTTAACTAATGCTGCTAAGATGCTTATGGAGAGGTGGGAGAGAGGAAAATGTTTGCAGTAGAGATAGACCTATTTAGAAGAAAGATGTTGCTAGTGGGCAGATCTCAACTCTGGATGAGATGCCCTAGGAATAATGACGGTGTTAGACTCAAACACAGTAAGTGACACAAACTCCTCTTTCTCTGTTTTCTGTCAGTGAATGGCCCTTTCCTCCACCCAGTTGTCCAGTTCTCACATTTTTGTAATTCTCAGTTTGTCCTGATTTTTGCATCCAATTCATCATGAAACCCTCCTGTCTCGTAGACATCTTTCCTCTTCTCCATGCCCCACTGCGGCTCTAGCTCAGACCCTCCTCCTGTGAAGCTTCTTCCCTGGTGATGTGTCTTGTTGATGTTGCACCCCTGGCCTCCAGGTCTTTTACTGTGCCACCCTTTTTCTTAGGACTCTTCGGGGCCAGCCTCCTCCCTCTTTTGTAAACCATGGGATGTAGTTCATACGACTGACTTGAGTGTTTATTCGTTATGGACGTGGTTGACTTCTGATGTTTGTCCCCTCTAGGTTATATATTTTTTGAGAAACAGGAACCATGTATATATTTTCAACATTTCTCCAATGCCTAAGTGATCAGCGAAACTAGGGATTATTTCTTTTAGAAGGCAATTCTGTGTATATATGTAGAGAGAAATAAGAGAAATCAGCTTGGAGTATGTTGTAATTAGGCATAAAATAATGAGGGCTCAGGAAGTAAGTTAATGGCAGAAGAAATGAAGAAGGGGCAAATTAGGGCCTTTAAAAAATGAAATTTTGTTTGTTTTTTTAATTTCTTTTTGAAATGGAGTTTCGCTCAAGTGCAATGTCATGATCTCGGCTCGCTGCAACCTGTGCCTCCCGAGTTCAAGTGATTGTCCTGCCTTAGCCTCCCTAGTAGCTGGGATTACAGGCATGCACCACCACACCCAGTTAAGTTTTTTGTATTTTTAGTAGAGACAGAGTATCACCATGTTGGTCAGGCTGGTTTCTAACTCCTGACCTCAGGTGATCCACGCGCCTCAGCCTCCCAAAGTGCTAGGATTACAGGCGTGAGCCACTGCTCCCAGCCAGAGTTTTGTTTTATTTTCTTGATGACAATGCATCTGATTATGTGGAATTTGAAAAATATGGAACCATATAAAGAAAATAAAAATCACCTGTAATGCCTACCATCAAACTAAATGTATATTTTTTGGTTTAGTTTTTAATTCTTTTTCCCTATGAATATATGTATTCTCTTACTTGCTTTCTCATTATGGATAAGTATATGTATGTTTAAAATGATAGTATTAATACATTTGAACTTTCTAAATATAGATGATACTGTTTTAAATTTCATTTTTTGTATTCACATATATATGAGCATTTAGCATGTTGCTAAGTCATTTTTCAGGATGGGGTAGTAAAACTTCAGTTGATTAAATTTTTTAAAATTTACTGAATCAGTTCCTTTTCTTGGACTTTGTTTCAAAGTTTTTGCTTTTATAAATAACATGGGGCTGGGCGCAGTGACTCACACCTGTAATCCCAGCACTTTGGGAGGCTGAGGCGGCAGATCATTTGAGGCCAGGAGTTCGAGACCAGCCTGGCCAGCATGGCGATACACCATCTCTACCAAAAATACAAAAATTATCTGGATGTGGGGGCATGTGCCTATAGTCCCACCTACTCAGGAGGCTGAGTCAGGAGAATTATTTGAACTCCGGGAGGTGGAGGTTGGCAATGAGCTGAGACTGTGCCACTGCACTCCAGCTTGGATGACAGAGTGAGACCCTGTCTCAAAATATAATAAATAAATAATAACATTGGGAGGAACTTATTCCCATATGTTTTTATTTATACCTGTTCTTCAGTATAAATTCATAAAATTGAATTTGCTGTATTTCAATATTTTTAAAGTTCTTGATAGAGATTGAGAGAGGTTTCAATATGACAGTGGACATCCACTTTATCTACCATGATACAATACCAAATGTATCAGCATGCTAAATTATTTGCCACTTTGATAGATGACACAGCATTTGGTGAGTGTTTGCATTTCTCTGATCGCTGGTTTTTTAAAACGTTTTTTTCATGTCTTTGTAGTATTTCTTTTGTGAATTGTCTATTCTTGTCCTTTTCCCGTTTCGTTTTGGCATTTTAGTGTTGTTTTTTTTTCCCCTTGGTTTGTAAGTACCCTTTTTATATTAAGGGTATTGACAAGTTATTATACCTATTATAATAATTTTTCTTAGTTCTTTTTTAAAAAAATTAGCTTTGATTTGAAGATTAAAACGATTGGTCAGAAGTGTCTTTATTTCTGTTTTGCTCTTCAATCCTGCCTTGATCCTTATCCTACCCCACCCCGTTCGTAAACAAAGGTGTTTTTGATACAGATTCTGCTACTACCTCGCAAGTTTTAGTTAAAATATATATTCTTAGTGATTTCTTTATATCAGTAGGCAAAGACCCTTTTTGTTCTTTTTTTGTATGTTTGCATGGTATTCCATCTGGTGGTTGTACCATTGTTTATTCAACTTCCCCCTTGCTGAACTGTTGAGTTGTCCAGTCTTGTGGCTTTTACAGACAATGCCACAATAAATAAATATTCTGCAGGAACATCTGCAGAATAGAGTCCTAGAACTGGGATCTCTGGTCAGAGGTTGGGTGCCTGTGTAATCTTTCTGGGGATTGCCCAGTTTCCCTCTATAGTTTCCTATGGCAGCTGTAATAAATTACCACCAGCTTGGTGGCTTAAAATAACATATATTTATTCCCTTACAGTTCTGGGGGCCAGAAGTCTGGAATCGGTTTCACTGGGCTGCCGTTAAGATTCCGGCCGGCTTGTGCTCCCTTGTAGGGGGCGAGTCCATTTCCTTGTCTTCTGGAGCTGCATTGCTTGCGTTTCTCGGCTCATGGCCTTTCTCCATCTTCAAAGCCAGCAGCCTGGCATCTCAAGATCTCTGCTTCATCTTCACATCATATTCTTCTCTTCTGTTTCTATGTCAAATCTGCCTCTGCCTTCCTTTTATAAGGACATTTAGGATTACCTTGGGCCCCCCTCAAATAATCCAGCATAATGTCCCCGTCTCAGAATACTTAATCTGCAAAACTCCTTTTGCTGCATGTGATAACATTCACAGGTTTCGGGATTAGGACCTCGGTATCTTTGGGGCCTACCATAGAGTTGTAGAAATCTCACATGGTATGATAGTGCCTATTGTGAAGCAGGATTTTTTGCCAGTCTGGTGGTTGGGAAAGGCATTCCAGTGTAATTTTAATTTATCGTTCTCTTAAAATTTGTAAGTTCGGGCATCTTTTCAGTTTCTTTTTGATTTTGTTTACTTTTTTCCTGGTAGCTTTTTACTTATGAAAAATTTAAAAATTCTTAAGAGAGTATAATGAATTTCTCACATACCCATCACCCACCATCCACCATTGCTGCTCACGGGTGGTCTTCTTTGACCTGGACCTCCTATTTTCCCTTCCTCTCCCAGTTATTTTGAATCAAATGCTATCAAATCTTATTTTTCATCTATAAATATTTGAGTATGTACTGCTAAAAGATAAGGAGTTTAAAGGGCTTAAAAAATAAGACCTTACCACACCTAAAAAAACCTAACAGTGTTTTAAAAATTATTTATTTTTGTTTGTTCAGATGTTCAGTTTATTTGTTCAGGTATTCAAATAAGGCCTGTTCACTGCAGCTAATAGGCATAGCTTTAAAATTGTGGACTTTAATCCAGCTGGAGTTTATTTTGGTGTATGGTATGAGTTGTGAGTTTTAAAAGAGAAAATTCATGTGAAAATGCTTTAGGCTCCCTTAGCCCATATTAAATTTAAATATCTACTGTTACTAATGGCTTTTCGCCTGGTTTAAGGAATAAAACATTTGCCTGTTTTATTGTTTGTTTTAAAGGAGCCAGCTCTTAGATTTCTTTATCTGTTCCCCTTGATTTTTCATTTCTGTGGTACATCAGTGTCTGTTTTCATCTATTTTCTTCTTTTACTCTCCTTTTGTTTGTTTTGCCTGTTTCCTGATGTCTTGGAGTCATTTGTTGAGAACTATGTATTACACATCTCTCACAGGCCAGGCCCTGTGCTGAGTGTTGGGAATACAGTGGTCAGTGAGAGAAACATGTTGGCTACCCTCAGAGTTTATGGTTGGTGGTTTACAGCTGAATCCAGAGATTTCAATTCTGTTTTTGTTTGAAGGCACTTACGTATATGTGTTTATATTTTAGTGTAGATTTGACTGTATCCTCTAACTTTTGTTATGTAGTGTTCTCATTATTACCTAATTTAGTTATTATATTATGTTAAAGCATGTAAAATAATTGATAGTCATTTTAAACCTATAGAAATGCCGTTTTCACGTAGCTCATCCTAAATAATAATTAATAGACTTTATTTTTTGAAGCAGTGTTAGGTTTTCAGAAAAATTAAATAGAAAGTACAGAGAGTTCTGGCCAGGCATGGTGGCTCATGCCTGTAATCCCAGCACTTTGGGAGGCCTAGGCAAGCAGATTGCTTGAGCTCAGGAGTTTGAGACTAGCCTCGGTAACATAGCGAGACCCCATCTCAATATATTTTAAAAATAAAATAATAATGTAAAAAAAAACATACCAAAAAAGTGCAGAGAGTTCCCACATACTCCCATGGCGCTCTTCCTATCCCTACGTACAGTTTTCCCTATTGTTAACATTTTGTATTAGTGTGTTACATTTGTTACAATTGATGACCCCCATATTTATTATTATTAACTAAAGGTCATAGTTCACTTTAGGTTCACTGCGCGTTGACAGATGTGTAATGCCATTACAGTGTCATACAGAATAGTCTCACTGTCCCCCAGAATTCTCTGTGCTCTGCCTGTTCATCTCTCCTTTCTCCCAAACCTTGGCAGCTGATCTTTTTACTCTCTCCATAGTTTTGTCTTTTCCAGAATGTCATATAGTTGGAATCATACAGGACATCATGGCCTTTTCATATTGGTGCTTCCACTTCATAATATTCACTTAAGGTTCCTTCATGTGTTTTCATGGCTTGATAGCTCAGTTTTTTTAGTGCTGCCTAAGACTTTATTATCTGGATGTACCACAGTTTATCCATTCCCCTACTGAAGGACATCTTGGTTGCTTCCAAGTTTTGGCAGTTGTGAATAAAACTACTGTAAACATCTGTGTGCAGGTTTTTGTGCGGACATAACTTTTCACCTCATTTGGGTAAATACCAAGGAGCACAATTGCCAGATTGAGTGCTAAGATTATTCTTAGTTTTATGAGAAATTGCCAAGATGTCTTTTGAACTGCACTGTTTTGCACAAAGAATGAGAGGTCTTACTGCCCACATTCTCTTCTTAGGGTTGTCAGCATTCTGGATTTTAGCCACTCCAGTAGCTATATAGTGGTGTCTTATTGTTTCAATTCCCAATTCCCTGAAAATATATGACACTAAGCATTTTGTATATGCTGTTTACCATCTGTGTGTCTTCTTTGGTGAGGTGTTCAGATCTTTTGCACATTTTAATATTAGGTTGTTTGTTTTCTTTTGAGGTTTTAAAATTTCTTTGAATACTTTGGATACCAGTCCTTTATCAGATATGTGTTTTGCAAATGTTTTCTCAGTCTGTGGCTTGTCCTCATTCTCTTTTGTGTCCAAATAGATTTTTGAGACTTGTATTTTGATGGGGAATCAAGGGAGCCTACCTACCCAGAGACTGTCATTTAGATGTCATTTTAAACCATACGTCTTGACATGAAAACTCTTTGAAGGGGAAATATTCTGAATTTTGTGACAGATTTGATGGAAAAAATCAAATATGAATTAGAGTTTAGTTGTCAAAAATAATTTTGGTAGAGCAGAATCATGCCTGTGGAAATAAAAGATTTGAAAAGCCTCACATCTTTTATAGCAACAATTAGGAAACTTAGTCTGGCCAGTTTTAGAGGAAGACAAATAAAAGTATATACTGTTAAAAGATAAATACCGGCTGATCTCACTGTTAGACAGATAATATATTAAAATCATCTGACTTGATAAAGACCTGCACAGAACAACTTCTTTTAGCATTATTGAACTGCTCATTCATTGTACCTTGTGGTGTTGGTCTTGACCAATTCATTAATTCAGTCATTCATCAGTTTTGTCTTTGGTCAAGTGATACATTCTTCCTTTGCCTCCTTATAGTTAACTTTGAATAACCCTAATGGATACAAAAAATAATTTTTCAAAAATGCTTACTTTTTAGAAAGACTCACTTCATCCTAATTATTTTTTTTATATTTAAACTCAGTTATTGAATTTGCTTACTAAGACAGATATTATAAAAAGGAAATTGAGAACATATTCAGATTTTAAAACAAAAATTTCACCATTACACATAATCAAAGATGAGTTGTGAAATTTTGTGACTTCTGTTTGCAAATTTTCTAAAAGATGTAATGGAGAAGGCCTTGGGCAGTATTTCTCTTTTAAATTAATATACAGTATTTTCATATGCACATATGATAGAAAATAAACTTGTGAGAGTAGGGTAGGAACTTTGATTATAACTTACATTTCAAATTCTACATTCTCTGAAAGATAAAACTTCTTGTTTTAGCATGTGAAGCTGGAAGAAGTTTTAGTTGAAGGCTGTAATTTGTTTTACATAATGTGTTATTTTTTTATAGATCTTTAGAATACCTCATTAAAATGTACATTTTGTATAAGGTACGTTAGAATTCTTGCCTGTTAATGAAGTTTATACATTGTTTGAAGGAGATTAGATAACACATACATATATATATGTATGTATATATATGTATGACATATATATACATATATATACATACATATATATGTATGTATATATATGTATGACATATATATACATATATATATACACACACACACATAATTTTTTTGTTTTTACTGTCTGTGGAACTCAATTATCATAGTAAATGGTTTATTACTTTGTATTCAGTTATTTAAATTCAGTTTATCGTGAAAGAAAGAAAATTGGCTTATGGAAACTAGAAACCCTTTGTTCAGTTAGGTTTTTAAAACAAAGTAATAACTGTTTTCTATTCCAGCTATGTGACTGGCTACATGTTAATGAAAGCTATTTTAAGCCATCCCCACTGTGTAACTCCGTTGGACTTCAGAAGACATCTTTAAATGCTTATGTGAAGAACCTTGTTCAAGAGTATGTTAAGTCATCTGCTTGGGAAAGTAAGTCTGCAGTCATTTTTATGGATTGATAAAACCAAAATATTTTCGAAGAACTTTTAACTGGTTTTTCAGACTGAGAGTTAGGCTTTATGAAATACGTGATGATTTATTGATGCCAAACTTGTTGAAAGTGGAAAAAAAGTAAAGACACTGTCTCCTAACCTGTATTAATACTTTATTTGTTCTGAGACTTGAAGTTTTAAATTATTTTATGTTTAAGGAAGCTAGTAAGTTGCCAGAGTAAAAAGTGGACACAAAGTAATTTATTTATTCTGCAGTTACTGGGTCCTTGTAAACTAGATACTGCAGATACGGTTTTGGAGCCTCTGAAGTAGAAATATGTGCAGTGGAAATATGTGTTCATCTTTTTTGTTTTTAAAGTGCTATGTTTAGTATGCACTGATTACAGAAAACAATTTTAAACAAAAACTGTTTAAAAGGATAGTTTTATTAGTTTTCTTTTCAGCAGTTACTTTGCAACATCAATTTTACAAAGGTCCTTTCTTTGAGGAAATATATAAGACCACATTAGAGAAGCACTCTTTTTTTTTTGAAGCAGAGTCTCACTGTGTCGCCCAGGCTGGAGTGCAGTGGTGCAATCTCTGCTAACTGCAACCTCCACCTCCTGGGTTCAAGCCATTCTCCTGCCTCAGCCTCCCGAGTAGCTGGGATTACAGGCATGTGCCACCACACCTGGTTAATTTTTTGGTATCTTTAATAGAGACGGGGTTTCGTCATATTGGCTAGACTGGTCTCGAACTCCTGACCTTGTGATCTGCCCATCTCGGCCTCCCAAAATGCTGAGAATACAGGTGTGAGCCACTGTGCCTGGCCTAAAGAAGCACTCTTAACAGATTCATTAATTAGGATTCTTTTTACATTCCTAATGCTTCTGCTTCATTAAAGTCATTAGTGATAATTTAGGAAAATTGCATCTTCAAATTTAACATTTCTTAAATTTCCTAGCTTTGTCTCACACAAAGTCATTTTCATCTCCTGATTTCATTAATCTGACCATGGAATAGGTCTTAAATGATCAGATAATTATTCTCACAAAATACATGAGTCTATTCTTGGAATATTTCTCTTTTGTGTTTTTAGTCTTTTTTGGTCTGTCTGTTGTCTGGTAAATGTCCTATGCTGTTATATTGGAAGATTATTTGAAGTAAATACATGTTAGTCCCTATTAAAATAGATATAAACTGGGGGTCCGATGGAGGTCTGAGAGACCGTGGCCTTTGTGTCTTTATTCATTTAATCTCATTTCTGGTCACATTTTAGGGAACACTCTCTCAGCTGAAATACTAGAATTGCCTCTTAAGGGATTACCTTGTGTCTACTCTTGCTTCTTCTACAATCTCTTTTCCACATGATGCCTAGATAAATATTTTCAAAATACAAATTTTGATCTTAGATATTTTTCCTCCATTTCTTTGTATATATTCCCTTTAACCTTCAATGGCTTCCTTTTGCCTTTAGGGCAGAGACAAAGGGCCTCTGCATGGTCTGCAATGTTTCCTGGTCTCTCTCCTGCCGTTTATGCTACTTCATTTTTTTACTACTCCCTGTCACTTAGTGTACACATGAGCATCCTTCTATGTTCTGGAATGTAGCATGCCTTCTCCTGCCAGAAGACCTTTGATACGCTCTTCCTTCTGTTTAGAATTCTTGTGTCCCCTTATCTTCCCTCTTGAGTCATCACTCTCAGCCCAGTTGTCATTTCTTCAGGGAAACTTCCTCTTACTCTCCAGATGCGGGCACGTCTTCCTAGCATACATTCCACTAGCACCGTGTACTCCTTTATAGCCCTCACTACAACTGCAATTTTATATGGCTTTATTCTTTGATTAATGCTTTTCTCCTGGAACTTTAAATTCCATGAGCACAGGAACCACTGTGTCTGTAGCACCCAGGTAATTGCATGGCATGTAGCTAGCACACAAATTTGTTTTTTGTTCGTGTTGAAATATGTATGTATAATAATGAGCCATGCTCTAGAGTGTTCTACTGTATTTCCTCTCAGCTGTATTTCTCTAATAATTTAATATTAATAAGGCATAATCATTTAGCGGTTTTGTTTTTGAAGCATTATCCTTGAAGAATTTTGTTAATGCTTTGCAAACCTTAACTATTGTGTTTTAAGCGGGAGAAAACTGCTTTATGCCTGATTGGTTTGAAGCCAAGCTTGTTTCTCTGATGGTCTTGCTGGCTGTGGATGTGGAAGGAATGAAGACTCAATATAGGTAATTGTTTCTATAATTGAAAAGAAAGCCTATTTTAAAAAAAATTCTGATCAGAATTATGATGTGTATCCGTATTTTTGAATGATTGAAGTGAGTTGATCACAGGTATTAAGATAGGGTACTAGAACGTTAACAGTATACCAAAGAAATGTTTAAAGTTAAAAACAAATAGGAATAAGGGCATATTAGTGTTTTTAGACTGGTAAATTAAATGTTAAACTTAACAACTTAATGTTAATTAGATGGCTGGGTACGGTGGCTCACACCTATGATCCCAGCACTTTGGGAGGCCAAGGCAGGCAGATCACCTGAGGTCAGGCGAGACCAGCCTGGCCAACATGGCAAAATCCTGTCTCTACTAAAAATACAAAAATTAGCTGGGCATGGTGGCACGTGCCTGTAGTCCCAACTACTAGGGAGGTTAAGGCGGGAAGATCACTTGATCTGGGAGTCAGAGGTTGCAGTGAACTGAGATCGCACCACTGCACTCCACCCTGGACCACAGAGTGAGACCCCATCTGAAAAAAAAATTAATGTTAAATTAGAGAAGATTAAAAAACTATATATAATAATCACTGGTTTTATATCAGAGTATTAGAAATAGGTTACAAGATTCCGGTATAAGTTTAGGTAAAGAGATTTACTGGATTTGACTCATTTGTAAAATACATGATTTTAAAAAATGATAATAAAGATAATATTATTTATATTTTGTGAAAATGTAAGCAGATTAGTTTTCACTGGATTATAGTTTTGCAATAAGCAGCTTCAGTAGGTAGATCAGGTAGGATATTTGCATGACATACAGTTAATTTGATTTACATCAAATCTCTTTTCCAGATGAAGATTTAGTATCAAAGTTGGTTATCTAGCCTGGGAAAATAAGTGAGACCCCGTCTCTATAAAAATTAAAAATAATATTGAGCATGGTGGCTCACACCTGTGGTCCCAGCTACTTGGGAGGCTGATGTGGGAAGATTGCTTGAGTCTGGGAGGTTGAGGCTGCAGTGAGCTGTGATCACATCACAGCACTCCAGCCTGGGCGACAGAGTGAGACCCCGTCTCAAAAAAAAAAATTGGTTATAACAGTTCTAAATAAATCCTTAGTTTTTTTTTTTTATTTTTAAAAACATGTTGTATTTCCTTGACTAACTTATGTTTGTTTTGGTTTTATATTTTTGTATTATGGAAGCAGGGTCTCAGCAATTTAATTTACAAATAAATTGGGTATAGGATTTCCTTCCTACTGGCGCCTGGCATTGAGGACAGCCGTTCTTCCCTATGCTTTCTTTCGTGAATCGCCACACTCACAGGAAAGCACGGACCAGAAGATGAGTCCTCCATGGTGCTGGTTGTCTGGGTCTTTCATGAGAGTAACTTTGTCTGATTGGATCCATTAACCAACCAGTTTCACAAATTATAGGTGGGAAATAATTTGCTTATGCTTTTGAAATGGTTGATTTTGGCATGTCTTTTAATGTCTAGTGGAAAGCAGAGAACAGAGAATGTACTGCGGATATTCTTAGATCCTCTTCTGGATGTGCTTATGAAGTTTGGAACTAATGCCTACATGCCCTTGCTGAAGACTGACAGATGCCTCCAGTTGCTGATGAAGCTGCTGCATACATGCAGGTTGAAAGGTTCCTATGCCCAAGATGGTAAGGATAAGTTGTTTCTCTTGGTATCTTCCTTGATATATCATTGGTATTTAGAGTAAAAGGAAATTTCTGACTTTTTAAAATAAAAAGAACATTCAATAAATATTTACTGTGTGTCCCCCAGTGGTGCTAGGGATACAGTGGTGAAGGAGCAACCATCTGCTCTCGTGAGTTGACATTCTAGTGGTTTATATGCATTGGTAACTATAATGTGATTTTATTTGCTTTTTAAAAAACTTTATGTGCACTTATTGATTTCTAGATCATTTAAAATGATCACTATTTTGTGTATGTTTTAGCAGGATCCGTTTATGATTTCCACTCTGCTAGAGCACGAGAATGGTGGTAATTTTATAATTACTTGTTTTTACATATGTTAATCTCTGAGTACCTTTTAAGTAGAAAATACCTCATAAAGTTAGTGATAATAGATAGAAGCATTGAGCTCCTTCTTCTCTCCTTAAACTAAGGTATGTAAAACAGCAGTTGAAAACTCATAGACATCAGAGATGAGAGTAGTGACGGGTAAACCTCCCAATCCTTTCTGACCAATCTCATTTGCAGTTTAAGAAATTTCCTATTTAAAAATTCTAGAGAAGCATTAGTATTAGGTTAATCCTGAGAATAAAATTGATACGGTTATATTTTAATATATGCTTATGAAATACCCTGATTTTCTATAATGATAGTAGCAGAATCAAATGCTATGAAAATAAGGTAATTTTTAAAATAAGACTTTTAACTCCTTAAGAACATACATTTGAATTCATTAGACATGTCCTGACCATTTATTCCTATGCTCGGTGCTTTCAGTATAGAACTGGGTCGCATGTGCCCTTGAAAAATTGCCATAATTTTGGATGCAAACAAAAGAATTCTGATATATAAGTTATATGTAACTTAGGATGCAAAGTAAACACCTGTGTACTCACATGCAACCTAAGAACGAATTTACCTGTTTAGTGCCCTTCTGTTACTCTTTGTCTTCCTTTTGTGACTTTTATTATATCCATGCATTTTAGAAAAGACTTTTTACCACATATATAGATAGTCCTCAACAATATATTGGTTTTTTTCAGACTACTTTATTGAGGTATGATTGACATGTTAAAAGGCTTTACATATTTAATGTATGCAACTCAGTGAATTTGGGGATGGGTATACACCCCTGAAACCGTCACCATCATCAAGGCTGTAGATGTATCTTTTACCTCCCAAAGTTCCCTCTGGCTCCTATTATTATTACTATTTGTAATAAGAACACTTAACCTAAGATCTGCCCTCTTATCGAATTTTAAGCATACAACACTGTAGCTATTAAGCATTATGCTGTGTGATAGACCTTCAGAACTTCATTGTTTTGCATAATTGAAACTTCATACCCCTTGATCATTCCCTCCCATTCTATAAGTTGCCATTTAATTTTCTTGATTTTTTTTTCCGTTGCTGTGCAGAAGTGTTCAGGTTTCATGTATTATTTATTTTTACTTTTGTTGCCTTTGCTTTTGGTGTCACATCCTAAAAATTATTGCCAAAACCAGTGTCAAGGAGCTTCTTCTCTGTTTTCTTCTAGGAGTTTTACAGTTTCAGATCTTACAGTTAAATCTTTTTTTTTTTTTTTTTTTTTTTTTTATACGGATTTTTTATCTGTTGCCAGGCTAGAGTGTGGTGGTGTTATCTCGGTTCATTTAAACCACCGCCTCCCAGGTTCAAGTGATTATATTGACACAACCACCGAG
>CAUYLG010060352.1:0-88984 GCA_963573385.1 Cacajao melanocephalus | reverse complement strand
CATCTGATCTTTGACAAACCTGACAAAAACAAGCAATGGAGAAAGGATTTCCTGTTTAATTAATGGTGTTGGGAAAACTGGAAGAGTTTTTTAAACTCTAAATTGATTATGGTCATAAGGCTTTTAAATTATGATTTACAGATTATTGTAAGATAGAGATCAACCCAATAGTGTTACCCTTTTCTAGTTGTGATGGCTTAAAGGCTTCTTATAGCAACCACATTACATTTCCAGGTAGCCATATTGTATCTGATTTGATTGTTAAAAACTGTGTCAAATATGTTTTCCAAATTTACTAGGGATACCATTAAAATGAGAATTAAATAAAGTACAGTTTGAGTATTACTAATCTAAAAATCCAAAATTTGAAATAATCACACATCTGAAAATTGTTAAATGCTGACATAATAAAGAAAACACTGATTGGAGCATTTCAGATTTGTATTTTCAGACTAGAAATGCTCAACTGGTAAATATAATGCAAATATTCCAAAATCTCAAAAAAGTCTGAAATCTAACATGTTTTTGGTCCCAAGCCATTTGGATAAGGGATACTCAACTTGTATGTATTAAAATTGTCACTGGGAAAAGTAGAGTAAGGGATTAAAAGTACAACAGAGAGAAAGGAGAGGAAAAGCAGAAACATAGAAAACAGAGACAAATAGAATATAGGAATAATATGGTATAATTAAATCTAAATACAGTTAGTGCTCTATATCTATAGGTTTTATATCTGCAAAGTCAACAAATAATGACCCAAAAATAATACAATAATACAAAAATTACAAATAGGAAACAATAGAGCATATTAACTATTTACATAGCATTTACATTGAATTAGATACTATAAATCTAGAGAAGATTTAAAGTATATGGGAGCATGTGTGTAGTATATATGCAAATTTTAGACCATTTTATGTAACGAATTTGAGCATCCACGGATTTTGGTATCTGCAGTGGTCTTGGAATCAATCCTCCACAGATACCAATGGACAATTGTATAACAGAATTACAATAAATGTAACGGGCTAAATTTTGTAGTTAAAAGATAGAGTTCGAGAGAATAAAGGTTTTGAAAAATCTAACTGTATGATAGCTATCAGAAGAACGGCTAAGAGTTAAGGTCATAAAAGTGTTGAAAGTCAAAAAAAAAGAAAAAGATAAAATATATAAGAGGAAGATACCAGCCAAAACAATGCCAGATTTGCTATATTAATATCAGCTGAAGTAAACCTTAAGTAAAAGAAATCACTGGAGATAAGATGAGGCAATACATATAAATAAAACACAAGTTCATCATGGAAATGGAGCAATTTTAAACATGAATGTACCTAATAATGTAACTACAATATAAAATAAATTTAAAAATGGAAAGAGGTGGGAAAATTCACTAAGGAATAATTTTTAACACAATTATTTCAGTATTTTATAGTTCAGAAAGATTAAAAAATAGTAAAATTATAGATTTTCTATATTTCTATATTTTATATAAGCACAAGCATGATCAAATTGATAATTTTCACTGTGTGAGTTGAAAGTGGTACATATATTAACTATAGAGTGTTCTTTATTTTTAAGTTCACTTTGAACATATCTAAAAATGTATCACGTTTTAGTTATAAAGCAAGACACTATACATTTCAAGATATCATATAAACCACATAGATGACCAAAACACAATTATAATAAATAACAGAAAAACATGAAAAAATACATATCTAAAAATTGAAAAACACACATGTAGATAATTCATAATCAAGAAAGCAAAATATAAATTAACTGAAGACTACAAAATACTACATATAAATCTTGAGGAAGGCAACTAAAGTAGCATTCCTTGTAAGGTAGGTCTAGTGGTGGTGAACTCCCTCAGCTTTTCTCTAGAAATGGTCTTTTTTCTATTTCATTTCTGAAGAAAAACTACTAGATAAAGTATTTTTGGTAGGCAGCTAGATTTTTTTCAGTATTTTGTGTATATCAGTCCACTCCTGTCCTGCAGTGTTTTTGCTGAATGTATTGATAGTTTTTTTTGGCAGAGTCTCACTCTGTCACCCAGGCTGGAGTACAGTGGTACCATCTCAGCTCACTGCAACATTCATCTCCTGGGTTCAAGCAATTCTCCTGCCTCAGCCTTCCCAGTATCTGGGATTACAGGTTCCTGCCATGACACCCAGCTAATTTTTGCATTTTTAGTAGAGACAAGGTTTCACCACATTGGCCAGGCTAGTCTCAAACTCCTGACCTCAAGCGATCTGCCTACTTCAGCCTTCCAAAGTGCTGGGATTGTAGGTGCGAGCCACTGTGACTGGCCTCTATTGATAATCTTATGAAAGCTTTCTTGTATGTGACAAGTTGATTTTCTCTCACTGCTTTCAGATTCTTTTTGCCTTTAACTTTAGACAGTTGGATTATAATATGTCTCAGTGTGGTTCTCTTTGGTGTATCTTAGTTGTAGGTCTTTCAGCTTCTTAAATCCCTATGCCCATTTTTTTCTTTAAACCTGTGAAACTTTCAATCATTATTTCTTCATATAAGATCTATGCTTCTTTTTGTGTTTTTTGTCATTCTCTGATTCTCATAACATAAATATTAGTCTCCTTTAAAGTTCACCATAAGTCCCTTAGGCCTCTTTGCTTTAGTTCTTATTTTACATTAAAAAAGTATTTTTTATTTTTGTGGTACATTGTGTGTGTGTGTGTGTGTGTGTGTGTGTGTGTGTGTGTATGGTATACATGGGATATTTTGATACAGGCATACAATGTGTAATAATTATATCAGGGTATATGAAGTATTCATTACCTCAAGCATTTATCATTTCTTTTTGTTACCAGCATTCTAATTATACTGTTTAGTTATTTAAAAATGTATAGTGAATTATTGTTGACTGTAGTTGCCATGTTGTGCTATCAGATACTAGATCTTATTCATTCTATCTAAGTGTACTTTTGTACCAATTAACCATCCTACTTTCCCCACTTGTGTCCCCACTACCTTACAGCCTCTTGTAACCATCATTCTGTCTATCTCCATGAGTTTAATTGTTTTAATTTTTACCTCCCACAGATGAGTGAGAACATGTGAAGTTTGTCTTTCTGTGACTGGCTTGTTTTACTTAACATAATTTCCTCCAGTTCCATCCATGTTGTTGATAATGACAGAATCTCATTCTTTTTATAGCTGAATGGTAATCCATTGTGTATATATGCCCCCTTTTTTTTATCCATTCATCTACTGATGCTCTCTTCAGTCATTCTTGTTTTTTTCTCCTGTGACTCAATGATTTCAAATAATCTATCTTCAAGTTTGCTGATTCTTTTTACTAATAAAATCTATTGTTGAACCTCTCTAATGAATTTTTTAGTTCAATTATTTTCCAGCTCCAAAATTTGTGTTTGATTTTTTCTAAGGAGTTTTTATATCTTTATTGATATTCTTATTTTGTTCATTCACTGTTTTCCTGATTTTTTTGTCTGTTTTAAGTTATTGATCATCTTCATGACAGTTATTTCAAATTCTTCTTTGGGAAGCTTGTAGATTTGCATTTCTTTAGGTTTGATTTCTGGAGTTTTATCTTATTACTTTAATTGGGCCATATTTCTTGTTCCTTTATATGCCTTGTTTATTTTTGTTGCAATTTTGGCATTTAAAATAACAATCGTCGCTCCCAGTCATTGTGCAGGGGAAGACTTTCACCAGTCTTTCCTGCTGGAAATTCTAAGATCTCTCAGACATTTTCTCATGTCTTACTTCCCCTTGGAACTGCCTGTGGAGCTACAGCTCTAATGTGCTCCTTGCCTCTGTTTTCAACAGCTTCCAAATTAGTATCAGTACTATCAGTAGTCCATGTCAGGTGGAACAGAAAACAATCCCTTAGGTAGCACCCACAGAAGCCAGTACATTGTTGAACCTATGGTCCACTCTTCTGTTTTTGTCCTGAGGGAGGAACCTCATCATGGCAGATTTCTTCCCAGTTGCTCCACATTGTGCTATATGGGAGAGAGGCATAAATGTCTATGCCAAATGTTTAAATTTGCCTATTCCTTTTTTTGGAATCCATTATTTTTTTTATAGTTGCCTGAATAGCTTCTCACCAGGTCTCTACGGTTCTTACAGAGGTATTTTGGAACATATATTGTTGTTAACCCTGTGTCTCTGTGAGGGAAGGAAAGGTTGTAGCTTACTATTTCACGCTCTTGAGTATTCTTAAATATTCTGAATACCACTAACGTTACTTGTATCCATAGGGTGATTATTGGTCTACAATTGACATCAACCCCAGATTGAAACAGAGACAGAGAAGCTAAAACTGTTACATGTTTACCTATGAGTCCTGGGAGTGGAGATGATTTAACACTTATTTGGCCTAATTACAGTGAATTCTCTAACATTTGAATCAGAGAGTTATATCATTCCAAAAGTACTGTTAAGTGTGGTTTGAGGGATTTGACACTGAAGAAGATGCCAGATCAGACCTTTGCTCTGCTCTGGTCCTTAATACCATCTATAAAGAAGTCTCCCTCACTCATGAGATTCAGATTATTAATAATTAAGGGTAATTCCTACAACTTGTTCTTCCAGGGTTTAATACCACTCTATATCCCAAATTAGACACCAATCCAACCCCTTGTAGGAGTTCTCTAGAGAACCCTGGATATTATCTCATCAGTATGTGAAACTCTTGTATTTTTCCCCCTAGATCAATCAAATAAAGAGTTGTTCTTGCAGCTAGAGGGGAGTAGTTGTGGTGGAAGGGTTACTTTCTGTTGTACAATAGAATAACCTCAAGTGACAGTACCAATTATATTTTCATCCTTATACGTTATGTGGACATTTGAGCCAATCTTCAATTTAGTAATAGAACAAAAGCATAATTGTTAAGGGTAGAGATTCCAGACACAATTCAGTTGGGTCCAAATCTATACTTTTCTATGTACTGGCTGCGTAAGCTTAGGTAGGTTAAATAACTTTTCTGTGTCATCTATAAAATAGGGGTCATGAAAATACCTACCTCATAAAGTTGGAAGGATTAAATCAGTTATACATAAAGCACATGTAAATGTGTCTGGCACATAATAAGTATGCATTAGCTATTATCAATATTGAAAAATTTTAAAGGAAGGATACTTATGCACTTCCATCCTGAGGCCTCTTGTGGATTGGCATTATGAATGACTTTGCTATGGTCAGCCCTCCTCTTGTAATATTTATGATTAAGAATCTCTTCTTTATTGTGTTAATGTGTGCAAACAAACTAATTTCTGCATCCAGCTATATCACTAACTGATTTATGTTGAAAGCACAAAGCCTCTGTTATGAATTTAATAGGCACTGTGACAAGAAATGGTTCGACACAGTAGAAATGACACACCTTCCCTTTATCTCTGTTTCCCTTTTCCATTTCATTCAGGTATAATGTTGTACTAGAATGTACCCTGGACTAAGGGCCTAATACACCCCTTTCTAGCTATGTAACTGAGTAAACAGCCTCTCTGAGTAAGCATTCATGCCATTTATAAAATGGTATTGAACCATCCCTTACTGCCAGGTAGAGTTGTAGTTAGTCAGGCAATAAGATACCGGAAAATTATATCATTATATTGCAAGGAAAGATGAATGTAATGCACGCTTAATTTCATCTATACCACATAGCTACTCCAGCACTACTACTACCACCACCGTAACTTGTTCCTATTTTTCCTTCATGTCTTTTCTCCAGAAAAGATTTCCCTAAATGCTCAGTCCAAACTAGCCCATTTTCATTATGTTTTATAGTATCATTTTATTTTTACATTACTTATCATGATTTGTAATTATAATTTTTATTTATTGATTAACCAGTTTAATGTCTGTATCTTTTAGCATGATGCCCCCTCATTTGTGGTCATTATGCAATAGACAATATGGTAGCATTTTATGGAGTTTTAAGGGTAATAGGGGAGTGAGGTTTAACTTTTTTTTTGTTTTTAACTTTCTATATCCTAAAAGCAACATAGCTACAAACCATTTTAGTGTGCCACTTATGCTACCTCTTCTACTCTTTTTATTTTCCTTCCTCAACTAGAACTCATTTTTTCCCTTCTCATTTCTCCTCAGATGCAAATGTGACCGGGGTAGAGGGAGAATTTTTAAAAAGATTCAGAGTTTAGAAAACATAAACAGGTCACCTTGATTTTCTTTTCTTCTTTCCTGCTTCAAGTCCTGTGTGACGTAAATACTATAGTGTGGAAATACCCTGCTTGTGGGCTTGTAATTCTTTCAAAATACTTCATCTTTTAAGACCATCACTTATTCTAACTATTATAAGGAAATTAAGCAGTGTGATTTCTTTTGAGGTTAGTAAATGGGATCTGTAGGACTCTGAAAACAAAAGGTTGACAGTTTAAGGGAACATGTGTTCAGAGTGGGAACATGGACTGTGGGAACACAGACTGTGAATAAAACTCCTTTGAGGAAATAAATTAATGTATTTGCCTGGAGACTTTCTGTGCCTGAGGTTGATGAATTGATGAATTCTACATGCTTACCCTTTCTCTTAGTACTCCATGAAATTTCTAAAAAATATCTACTAGGATATCTTCCATTTGTGTTCTTCAAATGTATGGCTTGAATCAGTAGGTTTTTTAAAAATCTCTGTCAGATATATCTCTCTTATTAGAATCCAGAAACCAAAGAGAGGCTTGTTGCTTATCTATGTGGAAATTATTTTAAAGAGAGAGAGAGAGAGAGACATGTAAATTGATTTTACAATTATGAAGCTCACCTTAGTTCCAGTAACCCAGTGCCCCCAAACACATGGCAGCAAATTTCAGTCTTCCAGCCCTACCACCACTTCTGCCATGTATCAAGAGGTTAAGTGATGCTATCTAATTAACCTGGAGCTGCTTTTGCTGTTGCTTTCTCAGCTCTTGGTGTCTGTAGGTGTTCAGATACCCCATACTTCTCCCCTATGAGTTCAGTCATTAAAAAAAAAAAGACATCACTTTTTCTAGGAGTTTGCCACCTTCAAAAATTAAACAGGCCCAATTTGCTGCACAGATCCTTCTTTTAGCTAATAGGCTTCGCCAGGCTTCCTGTGTAAATTATTGCTTCCACTAGTTCTTGCTTAAGCAGCTTCTCTAGAGCCCCAAGAGGTCTATGATACAAATGCTGTCCATGGTAAATAAGTATTTTGAGTTGTTTCTTTCCTTTGATTTTTGTAAAGATCATAAATGCAGAGAATGTTGACTAAAGTATTAATTTTCCCTGTATCTGCTAGTCTTACTTTGAAATGAGACTAGCTTGCCATAAGAATCGATGTCAAATATGTTTCTAATTATGTGATTTCTGTTTATCTGGTACAATTGATAGAAAGAATTGCCTATTTCTATTTCAGCTCATCATGTTATCCAGTCTTTGAGTTCTCTGAAAGAAAATAAGGGAGAAAATACACCATGCATCTTAATGGATTATAATACATAAACCATTTTCTTTTCTCCTTTCCTGCTTCAAGTCCTGTGTGATGTAAACACTATATTGTGGAAATATCCTTCTTGTGGGCTTGCAGTTCTTTCAAAATACTTTAATGGTTAAGACCATCACTTATTCTAGATATAATAAGGAAATTAAGCAGTGCAATTTTTTAGGTTAGTAAATGGGATCTGTAGGACTCTGAAAACAAAATGTTGACAGTTTAAGGGAAATGTTCCTCATTTTAAGGGAAATGTTCTGTATTGTTCTGTTCCTCAAGTGTTGGCTCTAATTTTTTTAAAGCCAACACTTGAGGAACAGAACAGTAAGTATTGGGAGAGACAAGAAGGAGGGAAATGAGAAAAGTTAGAGCAGATTACTTGAAAGAAGTCTGTCCTTGCTAAGATTTCACCTATCAGAAATAAAACTTCTGAGGAACTCAAACCTAATGATTAAGGAGATAGATTTAAAATTTTTTTCTCCTTTAATTGACAACTAATAATTGTACATATTTATGGGTACATAGTGATGTTTTGATACATATGTAGTGCTCGGATCAGTGTAATTAACATATAGATCTCAAACATTTATCTTTTTTGCATTGATAACATTTAATATCCTCTTTCTAGCTATTTAAACTATATATTACTGTTAACTATAGTAATTCAAAGGTGTAATAAAATACAAGAACTTATGCCCTGTTTGTAATTTGTTGTTTTTTCACGAATTTCTCCCTATGCCTCTCTTCTCCTTACCCTCCCCAGCCTCTAATATCCGCTGTTCTACTTTTTTGCTTCTACAAAATCAACTTATTTTTTAACTCCCACATATGAATGAGAACACGTAGTATTTAACTTTATGTTCCTGGCTTATTCACTTAACATAATATCTTCTTGTTCGATTCATGTTTCTATGAATGACAGGATTTTATTCTTTTTTATGGCTAACCAGTATTCCATTGTGTGTATATGCTACACTTTCTTTATTCAGTCAACCATTGATGGACTTTTAGGTTGGCTCCATATCTTGGATATTGTGAATGGTGCTGCAATGAACATGGAGTGGTAGATGTCTTTTCAATATACTGATTGTTAACAAATATATATACCCAATAGTGGGATTGCTTGATCATGTGGTAGTTCGGTTTATAGTTTTTTAAGGAACTTCCATCTTGTTTTCCATAGTGCCTGAGACAGTTTACATTCCCACCCATACCCAAATGATTAGAAATCATTCTATTATAAAGACACATGCACATATACGTTTTTGTGGCACTGTTTACAATAGCAAAGACTTGGAACCAACCCAAATGCGCATCAATGATAGACTGGATAAAGAAAATGTGGCACATATACACCATGGAATACTCATAAAAAGGATAAGTTCATGTCCTTTGCAGGGACATGGATAAAGCTGAAAACCATCATTCTCAGTAAACTGACCCAAGAACAGGAAACCAAACACTGCATGTTCTTACTCATAAGTGGGAATTGAACCGTGAGAACACATGGACAGAGGGAGGGGACCATCACCCACCTGGGCCTGTCAGGGGGTGAGGGGCTAGGGGAGGGATAGCGGGGGGGATGGGGGATAGCAGTAGGAGAAATACCTAATGTAGATGATGGGGTATTGTATGCAGCAAACCACCACGGCACGTGTATACCTATGTAACAAACCTTCACATTCTGCACATGTACCCCAGAACTTAAAGCATAAAAAAAAAGAAATCAAAAAGAAAAAAAAATTCCTTTCTCTACTTTGCCAGCATTTATTTTTTGTCTTTTTGATAACAGCTATCCTAACTGGTTTGAGATTATACATCGTTGTGGTTTGCAGAAGAATGAAACAAGCCCCCTTTTATGACCTTTTACCAAAATTCACTTAAAATGTATAGAAAAATCTAAATGTAAGACCCGAAATTATGAAACAAATAGAAGAAAACATGCTTCAAGACATTGGTCTGGGAAAGTGTTTTATGGGTAAGACCCCTAAAGCACAAGCCACAAAACCAATTTTTTTAAAATGAGATTATATCAAACTAAAGAGCTTCTGCACAGGAAGGAAACAACAGAATAAAAAGACAACCTGTAGAATGGGAGAACACATTTGCAAACTACTAATAACACAAACTACTAATAACTACTAATAACATTTGCAAACTACTAATAACACTACTAATAACACAGTATAATATCCAGAATATACCAAAAACTCGAACATTTCAGCACCAAAACCCAAAACCCAAACAATACCATTTTAAAAATGGAAAAATGATATGAACAGACATTTCTCAAAAGAAGACCAAAAAAAAGAGACACACAAATGGTCAACAAACATATGAAAAATGCTCAATATCACTAATCAGGGAAATGCAAATCAAAAACAATATTTTTAGTTCACAAATAATTGTATATATTAAATAAATATTTGTAGCAACCCCAAAAAAATAGAAGATAGCATTTGATGTTGGGCAGGTTTGAGTTTGATAACTTATTCTGCTACATTACCTATGTTTCCTTGGCTATGTTTCTGCTCTTTATTTGTGAAATGGGCATACTAATAGTAATAATATTCCACAAGGTTATAGCAAGGGGTAAATTTAAAAATGCATGTAACATGCATCATACAGTGCTTGGCCTATAGGAAGCATTTATTAAATGATAGCTGTTATTGTTGCTATCACAATAAGCAGGCTAGATACATAGAATTAACGTACTACATATTTTTCATCACATAAGAAGTAGTTAAAACTGGTTTCATCATTTATATACCTGTGCAGTCTTGAAAAACATCAGCGAAAATCTCTGTCTCTCAGTTTTCTTGAATACCAAATATGCATAAAGATAGTCCGTACCATGTATAGTTTTAAAAATACATAATATTATGTAGGTGAAATTGCAATTTTAATATTCTGGTACGATAGTAATTGCTGAAAAATGTTAGTGGTTATTTCTGTTACTCACTTGACCCCAGAAATCACTATCCTGTGCTTTCAAAATTAAGATTTTCATTTATTATCAAACATTAAGAACCTACTTTGTACCAGACGCAATTCTTAGGCCTATAGATATATCAACAAATAAAACATAATATTATTGACATTTTTGTACTTTTTTTTGAGGCAAGGATGCTAAACCCAATAAATAAGGACATTATATAGTATATTAGAAGACATTAAGTCCCGTGGGTTAAAAAATAAGTAGGGTAAGGGATTGGGAGTGCTAGAATAAAAAGGAATAAGTATTTACAAAATTCATTATACAATAAGGGTAAGACTCTCTGAAAAAAATATCATTTGAGCAAAAATTTTAAAGAGTAGAGGAAGAGAGCAGTGTAACTACCTAGAGAAAGGGTTCCTGGTAGCAGTAACATCCAGGAAAAACCTGATGTAACAGTAAATCTGGTATGTTAAACTAGCAAGTTTTCAGTATGGTTACATTGGAATTATCGTGGAAAAGAAATGTAGGAGATGCTGTCAAAGAAGTTGAGGTGCATGGATCGTGTATGGCCTGTGCATCACTGTATGAAATTTGGTTTTTACCTTGATACCAGAAGCTATTGGAGGGATTTGAGCAAAGAAGAGATGTGAGTTGATTTATATTTCAAATAGATCACTATGACTGCTGTATGGAATATAGACCATGAGGGGATTATAAGCATGGAAGCAGGGTAACCAGTAATAGAGTTATTAAAGTAATCCAAGAGAACACTTGTACTAGAGTGGTACAAATGGAAGTGGTGAGATCTGGTTGGATTCTGGATAATTTGAAAGTAGAACGGGTAGAATTTACTACGAATTGGATATATGAGGTATACAAGAAAGGGAAACCATAAACAATGTCAAGGATTTTTGGCTTAAATGGAATTGCCATTAACTGAGTGTGGTGGATAAACTTTAAGATGGCACCGTGTGTGGTTCAGGCCTATGGCTCTTCACGTCTTCTTATAATTGCCTTCCCTTGATTGTGAGAGCAACCAGTGAGTTGCTCCTAACCAATAGAATATGACAAAAATAACGATAGTCACTTTTGTGATTACATTACATATGTGATAGTCACTTCCATCCTAACAGACTATCTCCTTTGCTGGCTTTGATGAGGCAAGTAGATAAATTAGAGAGGTCCATGCAACAGAAAAAGAAAAAACAGAGTAGCTTCTGGCAGATAGCCAGCCAGCCTCTGGATCCTATCAAAAACAATATGAGTTTGGAAGTGGATCCTTCTCACATTGAGCTTTTAGATTAAAACCCAAAGCCTTGCTGATACCCTAATTGCAGCCTTGTGAAAGACACTGAAAGCAGAAAACGCAGCAAAGCGCTTTCCTGATCCACAGAAACTATAAAATAATAAATTTGTGTTGTGCTAAGCTACTAAGTATATTATAAATTTTTATGCAGCAATAGATTACTAATAAACTAAGAAAGCAAACAAGTGTGTGGAAGTGAAGGTCAGGAACTACATGTTGAACATGTCAAGCTCAAGTTGCCTATTAGACATACAGGTGAAGACGATGGATATGGGAGTCTGTATTTCAGGAGAGAAGTCTGAGAAGAAGATAAAAATTTGAGTCAACAATGTACAGATTGGATTTAAAAACATAAAATAGATGAGACCACCTATGAAGTGATTGTAGAGAAAGAAGCAATTCAAAAAGTGCGCCCTGGAATAGTCCATAGTAAATAAATGTAGAGAATAAGAAAAACTAGAAAAAGTAACTTCAAATGGTTAATAATGTAAGAGGAAAATCAAGACAGTATTGTGTCCTGAAAATAAAATAAAAGTATTTCCAGGGGAGAAGTAGTGATACAGAGTGTAAAATGTTACTGGTATGTTCAAGAAAAATTAGGGCTGAGAATTGACTATGGGAATATCCAACAGTTAATAATCTTACTTGAAAGGTTAGCTTGGAGTAAATTCAGGAGAGAATGACAAAAGAGGAGTTGGTGACAATCGATGAAGACAACTCTTTTAAGGAGTATTACTATTAGAGGGAAGCAGAGAAATGAGTCAGTAGCTGGTGGAGGGTAGTGGGGTCCAAATAAGTTTTTTTTCTCCTATACATAAAAAATTGTGAATGATTCAATAGAGAGTTAAAAATGGGTAATATAGTAGAGAGAGAACACTGCTGAAATAGTCTTTGAGTGGGTAAGATGGGATGGGATCTAATGCATAAGGGAATGGATTGACATTCATTATGAATATAGGGAAATAACATTCAGTTATGAATATAGGAAAATAACATAATAGAGAAAGGAGAGTATATGGCTTTAGATGCAAATAAGCAGGAGGGGGTGGTAGATATTTCGAAAACTTCTGATTGCCTAAGTCTTTTCAATGAAGTAGGAAACAAGAGCATCAGCTGAGTGTGAGGATGTAGAATGAGGTGCTAAAAGTGTGAGAAGAAAAATATGTGAAATAATAATTTAGGAAGATGGCTGAGTGAAGCAGAAAAACAGGATAAATTGTAGGGCAGCATTAAGGGCTTGCTTGAAATTTGTGGCCTTGTATTTGTGGATATGTGTTCTTATCCAGACGTGTTCAGCTCTGTGGATACAGGCACTGAATAAGTGAATAATTTGATTTAACTAAAATACCATAACTCACAGAAACTAATGGTCCACATTAGGAGAAAATTTTCCATTATTCTTCTCCATGAATGTTCTCAAAGACCTCCTAGATTTACTTATCCTAGTCTATACTTTGGTTTTCTCAACACTACCCATCTTCCAAAATTTTTGGAGCCCAACCTTCGTCAATGCTGAGGTCTCTACAACTTATTCTGGTAGTCATAGTTGCCTTGAGTGTTACCTTGCTTCTGGTTGGAGAGCATAGAGGTCATCCCTAAAGCCTGGAAAATCCTGGCAGAATTAAAATAAAGTCTCTGCTTACTACAAGATATAAATATCACCTCAAAATCTAAATGCCCTATTTACTATTTCTTTCTTTAAATTTGAAGGGAGAAAGATCTTTTTTTAACTATTGTGCTTCTTCAGAGATAGCCCATCTGTAAATATGCTCTGCCTATATTAGAAATATTTTAATCATATTTTCTAAGAATACATACAACCATTTATGAGGCAGTGTTTATGGTGCCAGCATAGCAGTGGCAGGAATGAGTCTAAAATAATCATGCACTGTGTCCAGCGTCAGATCTTCCTTTTCATGATTTAATGCCATCTATGAAGTGGTATATCAATTAAGGCTTCTTATTGTCTTTCAGGCTGCAAATATTATTTTCTGCCAAGTTGTCTTACCTGGGGTCATTTCAGTCTATCAGACATGGTTTACTAACCTTGACATTTACCAATTCTACTAGGAGCTTCCTAAGGCCTATGAAAATCTATAAATAAAAATAGATATTTGTGGTAGGAGTCTGGCTTCAGCCACCAGAAACGTGGCAACTCAGGGCCCTTACAAAGCCTGTAACGTTCAATTATATTCTTAGCTTCTATGAGTATTAGATATGAAACTTACTTCTGTGTACTAAAAGGAGTCACTCAGATGTTTCCCCCAAATCAAAGAGACAGTTTATTTCAAGGATAAATTTTCATTTATATATCACATCGCAGAGACTACCATCAGCCACTAAAATGGCAGTTTTCCAGATTCAATAATTGTAAGATCCAGATTCAACTAGGAACCCCATTACTTTATTATTATTATTGCTGAGTAATAATAATAAGCAAGCCCTTGTCTTTGTATAGTTCGGTATATTAGTGGTTGGCAAACCATTATTAAATACAGATTCATGGACCTCACTCTATATCCACGGAATCAGGATATCTGGGGCTATATCCCAAGAATATAATTTTATCCAGATTCCAGAAAGATTCTGATATATATTCAGTTTTAAGACTCCCGTGTTTATGCTTTTTAGGTATGACTATGTATTTTCTTCCTTCCTTTCTGCATACCTCCCTTCCTCTCTCCTTCCTTATTTTCTTTATTCCTTCTTATGTTAATTCACTCACTTGTTTCCTCATTCATTTATTCATTTATACAACAGATATTTATTGAGTGCCTACTAAGTGCCAGACATTTTGGGGATACAACAGTGAATATGACAAACATGAATATTGCCTTAATGGAATTTATATTCAAGTAAGGGAAAATATTGACTTTACATAAGTAATTAGAAATAAGAGAGAAAAACACTACAGAGAAGCACATAATGCTATAGGAATGTGTAACATACTTATAAAAATTTTTATATAATATACATACTATTTTATATCATTCATTTTCATAGAATTTCATAAATGTTCTTTGACTTTTGTATCATTATTCTCATTGGTAAACGGGAAATTTGAGATAGAAGTACCCCAGGATTCTTGATTCTTATTGTCACATTAGAGTGTGTGGGGATAAAAATGTTATTCTCCCTTGCACTTTGGGTTTCCCCAAACAAATGATCTAGAAAATTTAAGTATTCCACTTCTCAGGTGTCTTGTAATTTCAAGCACTAGAATAATACCCTTAAAATCTGCCTTTTTATTATAAATTCATGCTCTTGTTTCTTTTTTGTGAGTAATCCACTACCCATCAGTGGCTTAATCAGATCAGGATAGGACAGATGTGGTTACAGATTTTTTATTTTCAAGGGAATTATTGTGAAATGTGCAAGGAAAGTGAATGTCACAGTCACCACAATCTTCTTTGTTTTCTCTGCTCTAGAAATTGTAATATAACTCTTGTTTGGAATTACCAAGTTTACACTGCTTTATCTTTCTTCTACATTGTTGAGAATTTAAAGAAGATTAAATTTCAAAGGGACAGAAAATGTTGTATCCCTATTTCTGTGAATTGCATTCCCCAAAAAGCAGACTCTGAGATAGAGGTTAGAATTCAAAAAGTTTATTGGGATCAATACTTGTGGGGAAGAGAATAGAAAAGTGCAGAGTTGGGCAGAGGAAGTTTGTCTCAATTGCAGAGACAAGATGGTTTCAGTTGATTCCATTAGGAAATTGTAAACTGGGCTGGCCCTTGAGAATTGTCCCAAGTTCTACAAAGGACACTGGCCCTTTGTTCTCTGGAGTTCACCAACCATTGGATATGGGCTGCCCAAGGAAGGAGTTGTGATTTTAGGTGTGGTTGGTCTCTACATTGAAGGTTAGTTCCTGGATAGAACTAAAAGCTAAGATGTCAACAGTCAGCATCTTGGTCACTTCACTTGAGGAATAACTCCTTCAATTATGAAGGAATATATGGGTTAAGCAGTGTAGCATCTATTATAACCATTTTTTCTCCATGTCATACCAGACATTAAAGTCCATAACTGCATATAATTTACTTAAAAATCAGGATTATGGGAGAAGTAGCTGCTAGCAGTTTACTATGATGTTCTAAGGAAAAATTCATTCACTGAATAAATTAAGGCAGGATTACACAGTAGTTAAAAGTTTTACCTATGTTCTTAAAACACCATGGGTTTTAATCAAAACTTGACTGGTTTCTTCTGTGACTTAGGGCAAGCTATTTTAGCAGAGTGAGCTTAAGTTTATTTATCAAACGGGGCTTTCAATGTATTTTTTTTTTTTTTTTTTTTTTTTTTTTTTTTTTTGGTAAGGACTTAATGAGAAAATGCACATAGAGGATGGTGTCTGGTTCATAGTAGGTAGTCTCTATAATGATTAAAAGATCATGTTTAGATCTGTGAATTGCAAGTCATCACACTTTAGATGCTCACTCTTTATGAAACCATTCTTCTCAAAGAATCAAACAACATTTAAAAAGGCAAATTTCTTGAGATATAATTTCCATGCCATACATTTCACTCTGTTGAATTCTACAATTCAGTGGATTTTTAATAGACTCACAAAGTTCTCAACTATCATCACTATCTAAATTCAAAATGTTTCATCATCCAAAACGAAACCCAACATGCAGTAGCAGTTATAGCAGTTACTACTCATTCATACCATCCCTTGCCCTGCAACAACTGCCCAGACTCCAAATTCCTGCCAATGATTAATCTACTTTGTTTTCATGGATTGCCCTATTCTGGACATTTCATACAAAGAGAATCATATGTGGCCTTTTGTGTCTGTCTGCTTTTACATAGCATGTTTTCAAGGTTCATCCATGTTGTAGCATGTATTCATACTTCATTCATTTCTATTCTGCCGTATAGATGTATGCCATTTTTATCCAGTCATCAGTTGATGGACGTTTGGATGGTTTGTATTTTTTGCTATTATGAATAATGCTGCTATGAATATCCATGTACAGATTTTTGTGTGGATACACGTTTTTATATCTCTTGATTTTAAGGCAATTTGTTGGGTCATATGAGAACTCTGTGTTTAACTTTTTGAGGAACTGCCAAACTCTTTTTAAAAGTGGCTGCAACATTTCGTATTCCAACCGACTACATATGAGGGCTCCAAAAGACATCTGTCTTTTTAGTTATTGCCATCCTAGTGGGTGTAAAGTGGTATCACATGGTTTTGATTTGCATTCCCCTAATGACTAATGTTGTTTGAGCATCTTTTCATGTGCTTATTGGCCATTTGTATATCTTTTTTGGAAAAATATTTATTCAGAAACTTTGCCCATTTTTATTGTGGTAAAATACACATGACATAAATTTACCATCTTAACTATTTTAAACTATACAATTCAGTGGCATTTAATACATTCCCAATGTTGTGAAACAATTACCACTATCTAGTCCCAGAACAATTTCATCATCCTGAAAGGAAATGCTGTATCTACTCAGAAATCATTCCCCATTGTCTCTTTCCTCACATCCTCCCATAACCACTAATCTGTATTCCTTCTGTCATTTTGGATTTTCTTTTTCTGGACATTTCATGTAAATGGAATAATACAATATGTAATTTTTTCTGTGTCTTGCTTCCTTTACTTACATAGTGCTTTCAAAGCTCCTCCATTATGTAGCCATCATCAGGGTTTCATTTATTTTTGTGACTGGATAATATTCCATTGTGTAAATATATCGTATTTTGTTTATTCATCATCAGTTGATGGACATTTAAGTTGGTTCCACTTTTTGGCTGTCATAAACAGTGGTGCTAGGGATATTTGTGTGCAAGCTTTTGTTTGAACTCATTTTGAAAATCCATTATTTTGGCTACTCACTCCTGAGTAGAAGTGATGGCTCTTACATGAGTCTATATTTACCTAACTGTGGAACCACCTAACTGATTCCCACAGAAGCTGCACCCTTGAACATTCCCACCAGCAATCCATGAGAGTTAGAATCTTTAAATATTCGAACAACACTTGTTATTTCCTGTTTTTGTTTTTAAATTAATATAGCCATCCTAGCAGGCGTGAAGCAGTGCCTTATTGTTGTGTTGGTTTGCATGTCTAACGATGCCTAACATCTAAGGATGTTAAATATCTTTTAATGTGCTTGTTGGCAATTTTTTATCTTCTTTGCAAAAGTGTCTTCAAGTCATTTTCCCACTTTATTAACTGAATTGTATGACTTTTTGTTTCTTAGTGAAAGAGTTCTATTTATCTTCTAGATACTTACACCCTTGCCAAATATACAGTTTGAAAATATCTTCTGTTATGCTGTAGGTTGACTTATACTATTTTAATAGTGTTCTTTCATGTGCAAAAATTTTACATTTTGATGGATTCTAATTTATCTTTTCCATTGTTGCTTGTGTTTTTGGTGTCATATCTAGGAAAACATCACCAAATTTAAGACTATGAAGATTTACCACCATGTTTTAAGAGTTATATAATTGTAGCTTTTATATTTAGGCTTGCATTCCATTTTAAAAAATCAAATGATCATAAATGTATGGGCCTATTTCTGGACTCTCAATTCTTAACTTTTTAAATTAATTGACTAATTGACACATAATGCTTGTACACATGATACTCCAAAGTATTGAATCTGTAGATACTTTGGAGAGTATTGACAATTTAATAGTATCAATTCTTCAAATCTCTGAGTATACAGGGATATTTTAATATATAGAATGTATAATGGTCAAATCAGAGCAATTACCACATTCATCACCTCAAATATTTATCATTTATTTGTGTTATGAACATTCAACTTCCTCTCTTCTAGTTATTTGAAAATATATGTTGCTTTTAACTGTAGTCACCCTGTAGAGCTGTAGAGTGCTAGAACATACTTCTATCTACCTATACTTTTTTATCCTTTAATCAACCATGTCTTAGCCACCCTTCTCTCTACCCTTCCCAACCTCTAATAACCACTATTTTATAAACTACACCTATGAGAGTACTCCTTTTTAAATCTTCGACACATTATTGAGAACATGTGGTGTTTATCCTTATATTCCTGGGTTATTTTGCTTAACATAATGTCCACAAGGCTCATCTGTGTTGCCACAAATGATATGATTTTATTCTTTTTTATGGCTGAATAGTATTCCACTACATCTTAGCCAAAAAGCTAAGAAACAATATGGCTGAATAATATTTCATTATTTACATATACCACATTTTCTTTATACATTTGTTTGCTGATGAACACTTAGGTTTTTAATACATCTTGGCTATCATTAATAGAGATATAATAAATATGGAAAGACAGATATCTTTTTCATCACGTACTGATTTCCCTTTTTGTTTTTTTGGATTTATACCCAGCAGTAAGATTTCTGGATCATATGGTAGTTCTATTTGTAGTTTATTTCAATTTTGTCCATTTGATTTATAAGTCTATTTTTATGCATGAATGTTGTATTTTAATTACAGAGCTTTGAAGTGAGGTGAAATTGGGAAGTGGTTGTTCAATTTCCCTTGAGATTCTGCATGAATTTTAGAATTTTCTATTTCTGAAAAAAGGTCATTGGGATGTTGATAAGGATTGCATTGAATCTGTAGATGCTTTGGAGAGTATTGACAATTCAACAATATAAATTATTCAAATCTCTGAATATATTATGTTCTTCCATTTATTGAAGTCTTCTGGAAATTATTACTGTTTGGTAGTTTTCACTGTAAAAATCTTATATGTCTTTTTTTTAAGTTTTTCTCAAGTATTTTATTGCTTTTAAGCTGTTGTAAATGGACTTTTTAAAAAAACTCTTGTTTAGATTTAAGAATTACTAGTATGTCAAAATACAATTTACGTTTTACATGTAGAGTTTGTATCCTGAAACTTTTCTTACTTTGTTAATTATCTCTATTAATAATTTTTAAAGTGTATAGTATAAAATTGTTAACTATAAGGACAAATTTGTACAGCAGATATATAGAACATTTTCATCTTACATGGCTGAAACTTTATATCCATTGAACAGCAACTCACCATTTCCTCCTCTTCCCAGCTTTTTACAAATACCATTGTACTTTCTGCTTTAATGTGTTTTACTACTTCAGTTACCTCATGTATGTACACTCATGTAATATTTTTCCTGTGGCTGGCTTATTTCATTTAACATAATATCCGCACAATTCATCCATATTGTTGCATATGGCAGAATTTCCTTTCTGCGGTTGAATACTATTCTATTGTATGCATAGACCATATTTTCTTTATCCATTCATTCGTCAATAAACATTTAGGTTATTTTCATATCTTAGGTATTGTGAATAATGCTGCAGTAAACGTGGGAGTGTAAAGATCTCTTTGAGATCCTAATTTCAATCTATTTGTTTTATATTGATTCTTAAGAAGGTATATATCTATGTCTATCTAGCTTATGTTCTCTGAAAAGAGAGATTAAAGCTATCTTCTTCTTTTCTAATTTGGATACTTTTTCTCTTTTCTCTCTCTTTTTTTTTTAATAATAGCTCTTTGTAGATCTTTGAGTCCAATGCTGTGCAAAAGTAGTAAAAGAAGATATCCTTGTCTCGTTCCTGATCTTAGAAGGGTTCAGTCTCTCACCATTGAGTATGATGTTAGGTGTCAGTTTTTTGTAAATGACTTTTTTTGGTTTAGGATACTTTCTTCTATTCCTAGGCTTTGGAGTGTTTCATCTTAAAAGGCTGTTAAGTTTTGGCAAATGCTTTTTATGGATCAATAAAAATGATCAAGTCCTTTTTTCCCCTTTATTCTATTAATCTGGTATATTACATTTTCATTCATTGAATAGCCCTTTAATTTCTGGGACAAAGTCAGTTTTGTTATGGTTTATTATCATTTTAATATGCCGCTGGATTTAGCATGCTGATATATTTTTTTAATTTTTATCTTTTTATTGTACTTTAGGTTCTGGGGTACATGTGCAGATTATGCAGGATTGTTGCATAGGTACACACATGGCAATATGGTTTGCTGCCTCCATCCCCCCGTCACCTACATCTGGCATTTCTCCCCATGTTATCCCTCCCAGACCATCCCATCCCCCAGCTATCCCTCCCCTGCCCCCCAACAGACCCCAGTGTGTGATGCTCCCCACCCTGTGTCCATGTGTTCTCATTGTTCAACACCCGCCTATCAGTGAGAACATGCAGCGTTTGATTTTCTGCTCTTGTGTCAGTTTGCTGAGAACGATGGTTTCCAGATTCATCCATGTCCCTACAAAGGGCACGAACTCATCGTTTTCTATGGCTGCATAGTATTCCATGGTGTATATGTGCCACATTTTCCTTGTCCAGTTTATCATCGGTGGGCATTTGGGTTGGTTCCAGGTCTTCGCTGTTGTAAACAGTGCTGCAATGAACATACGTGTGTATGTGTCCTTATAATAGAACAATTTATAATCCTTTGGATATATAACCAGTAATGGGATTGCTGGGTCAAATGGAATTTCTATTTCTGGGTCCTTGAGGAATTGCCACACTGTCTTCCACAATGGTTGAACTAGTTTACACTCCCACAAACAGCGTAAAAGTGTTCCTATTTCTACACATCCTCTCTGGCATCTGTTGTCTCCAGATGTTTTGATGATCGCCATTCTAACTGGCATGAGGTGGTATCTCAATGTGGTTTTGATTTGCATTTCTCTAATAATCAGTGATGATGAGCATTTTTTCATATGTTTGTTGGCCTCATATATGTCTTCTTTTGAAAAGTGTCTGTTCATATCCTTCTCCCACTGTTGGATGGGTTTGTTTTTTTCTTGTAAATCTGTTTTAGTTCTTTGTAGATTCTGGATATTAGGCCTTTGTCAGATGGGTAGATTGCAAAAATTTTTTCCCATTCTGTTGGTTGCCAGTTCACTCTAATGATTGTTTCTTTTGCTGTGCAGAAGCTCTGGAGTTTAATTAGGTCCCATTTGCCTATTTAGGCTTTTGTTGCCAATGCTTTTGGTGTTTTAGTCATGAAGTCCTTGCCTATGCCTACGTCCTGAATGGTTTTGCCTAGGTTTTCTTCTAGGGTTTTTATGGTGGTAGGTCTTATGCTTAAGTCTTTAATCCATCTGGAGTTAATTTTAGTGTAAGGTGTCAGGAAGAGGTCCAGTTTCTGCTTTCTGCACACTGCTAGCCAGTTTTTCCAACACCGTTTATTAAAAAGGGAATAATTTCCCCATTGCCTGTTTTTGTCAGGTTTGTCAAAGATCAGATTGTTGTAGATGTGTGGCATTGCCTTCGTGTCCTCTGTTCTGTTCCATTGTTCTATATCTCTGTTTTGGTACCGGTACCATGCTGTTTTGATTACTGCGGCTTTGTAGTATAGTGTGAAATCAGGTAGCATGATGCCTCTGGCTTTGTTCTTTTTGCTTAATATTGTCTTGGCTATGTGGGCTCTCTTTTGGTTCCATATGAAGTTTAAGGTGGTCTCTTCCAGTTCTGTGAAGAATGTCATTGGTAGCTTGATGGTGATAGAGTTGAATCTATAAGTTACTTTGGGCAGTATGACCATTTTCCTGATATTGATTCTTCCTAACCATCAGCATGGAATGTTTTTCCATTTGTTTGTGTCCTCTCCTATTTCCTTGAACAGTGGTTTGTAGTTCTCCTTGAAGACGTCATTTACACTCTTTGTTAGTTGTATTCCTAGGTATTTTATTCTCTTTGTAGTAATTGTGAATGGGAGTTCGTTCATGATTTGGCTTTCTGTTTTCTGTTATTGGTGTATATAAATGCTTGTGATTTCTGCACATTGATTTTGTATCCTGAGACTTTGCTGGATTTGCTTATCAGTTTAAGGAGATTTTGTGCTCAGATGATAGGGTCTTCTAAATATACAATCATGTCATCTGCAAATAGAGACAATTTGACTTTCTCTTTTCCTAATTGAATACCCTTTTTTTTCCTTGCCTAATTCTCTGGCTAGAACTTCCAATACAATACTGAATAGGAGTGGTGACAGAGGGCATCCTTGTCTAGTGCTTCCAGTTTTTGCCCATTCAGTATGATATTGGTTGTAGGTTTGTCATAAATAGCTTTTATTATTTTGAGATATGTTCCTTTGATACCTAGTTTATTGAGAGTTTTTAGCATAAAGGGCTGTTGAATTTTGTAGAAGGCCTTCTCTGCATCTACTGAGATAATCATTTGGTTTTAGTCTTTGGTTGTTTATGTGGTGAATTATGTTTATAAACTTGTGTATGTTGAACCAGCCTTGCATCCCCAGAATGAAGCCTACTTGATAGTGATGGATAAGCTTTCTGATGTGCTGTTGCAATCAGCTTGCCAATATTTTACTGAAGATTTTTGCATCAATGTTCATCATGGATATTGACCTGAAGTTTTCTTTTTTGTTGGGTCTCTGCCGGGTTTTGCTATCAGGATGATGTTGGTCTCATAAAATGATTTGAAAAGGATTCCTTCTTTTTGGATTGTTTGGAATAGTTTCAGAAGGAATGGTACCAGGTCCTATTTGTATGTCTGGTAGAATTCAGCTGTGAAACCATCTGGACCTGGACTTTTTTTGGTTGGGAGGCTATTCATTGCTGTCTCAACTTCAGCACTTGTTATTGCTCTGTTCAAGGTTTCAACTTCTTCCTGGTTTAGGCTTGGGAGGGTGCAAGTGTCCAGGAATTTATCAATTTCTTCCAGGTTTATTGGTTTACGTGCATAGAGTTGTAGTTGTCTCTGACTGTAATTTGTATTTCTGTGCAGTCAGTGGTGATATCCCCTTTATCATTTTTTATTGCATCTATTTGATTGTTCTCCCTTTTCTTTTTTAGTAATCTGGCCAGCGGTCTATTTTGTTGATCTTTTCAAAAAACCAGCTCCTGGATTTACTGATTATTTTTGAAGGATTTTTTGTGTCTCTATGTCCTTCAGTTCTGCTCTGATCTTAGTTATTTTTTGTCTTCTGTTAGCTTTTGAGTTTTTTTGATCTTGCTCCTCTAGCTCTTTCAATTTTGTGGATAGGGTATCGATTTTAGATCTTTCCTTGCTTCTCATGTGGGCATTTATTGCTATAAATTTCCCTCTAGATACTGCTTTAAATGTGTCCCAGAGATTCTGGTACATTGTGTGTTTGTTCTTGTTGGTTTTGAAGAAGAGCTTTATGTCTGCCTTCATTTCATTGTTTATCCAGTTGACATTCAAGAGCCAGTTGTTCAGTTTCTATGAAGTTGTGCAGTTCTGAGTTAGTTTCTTAATTCTGAGTTATAATTTGATTGCACTGTGGTCTGAGAGACTCTTTGTTATGATTTCTGTTCTTTTGCATTTGCTGAGGAGTGATTTACTTCCAATTATGTGGTCAATTTTAGAGTAGGTGCCATGTGGGTGCTGAGAATAATATATATTCTGTGGATTTGGGGTGGAGAGTTCTGTAGATGTCTATTAGGTCTGCTTGGTCCAGATCTGAGTTCAAGTCCTGGATATCCTTGTTAATTTTCTGTCTTGTTGATCTGTCTAATATTGACAGTGGAGTGTTAATGTCTCCCACTGTTACTGTGAGGGAGTCTAAGTCTCTTTGTAGGTCATCAAGAACTTGCTTTGTGTATGTAGGTGCTCCTGTATTGAGTGTGTATATATCTAGGATCCTTAGTTCTTCTTGTTGCATTGATCATTTTACCATTATGCAATGCCCTTCTTTGTCTCTTTTGATCTTTGTCGGTTTAAAGTCTATTTTATCAGAGACTAGGATTGCCACTCCTACTTTTCTTTTTTGCTCTCCATTTGCTTGTAAATCTTCCTTCATCCCTTTATTTTGAGCCTATGTGTATCCTTGCATGTGAGATGGGTTTCCTGGATACAGCACGCCCATGGGTTTTGACATTTTATCCAATTTGGCAGTCTGTGTCTTTTGCTTGGGTCATTTAGCCCATTTGCATTTAAGGTTAATATTCTTATGTGTGAATTTGATCCTGTCATTTTGATGCTAGCTGGTTGTTTTGCCCATTAGTTGATACATTTTCTTCATTGTGTCAATGGTCTTTATCATTTGGTACATTTTTGGAGTGGTTGGTACTGGTTATTCCTTTCCTTGCTTAGTGCTTCTTTCAGGAGGTCTTGTAAGGTAGGCCCAGTGCTGACGAAATCTCTCAGCAATTGCTTGTCCATAAAGGATTTACTTTCTCCTTCACTGATGAAGCTTAGTTTGGCTGGATATGACATTCTAGGTTGAAAGTTCTTTTCTTTACGGATGTTGAACATTGCCCCCCACTCTCTTCTGGCTTGTAGAGTTTCTGCCAAGAGATTCACTCTGAGTTCAATGGGTTTCCCTTTGTGGATAACTCGACTTTTCTCTCTGGCTGCCCTTAGCATTTTTTTCCTTCATTTCAACCCTGGTGAATCTGATGATTATGTGCCTTGGGATTGCGCTTCTTGAAGAATATCTTTGTGGTGTTCTCTGTATTTCCTGGATTTGAATGTTGGCCTGCCTTGCTAGTTTGGGGAAGTTCTCCTGGATAATAACCTGAAGAATGTTTTCCTGCTTGGATTCACTCTCTCCATCACATTCAGGTACACCTATCAAATGTAGATTAGGTCTTTTCACATAATTCCATATTTCTTGGAGGCTTTGTTCATTTCTTTTCACTCTTTTTTCTCTCATCTTGCTGTCTTGTTTTATTTCATTGAGTTGATCTGCAATCTCTGATATCCTTCCTTCTGCTTGATCGATTCGGCTATTGAAACTTGTGTATGCTTGGCACAGTTCTTGTGCTGTGTTTTTCAGCTCCATCAAGTCATTTATATTCTTCTCTCAGCTGTTTATCCCAGTTAGCATCTCATCTAGCCTTTTCTTAGGTTCTTGGTTTCTTTGCATTGGGCTTGAACATGTTCTTTTAGCTCTGAGAAGTTTGTTATTACCCACTTCCTGAAGCCTGCTTCTGCCAATTCATCCGATTCATTCTCCAACTATCTTTGGTCCCTAGCTGGTGAGGAGTTGTGATCCCTTGGAGGAGGAGAGGCATTCTGTTTTTTGGTGTTTTCCTCATTTTTGTGCTGGTTTCTTCCCATCTGAGCGGTTTTATCTACCTGTGGACTTTGTAGTTAGTGACTTTCTGATGGGGTCTCTGAGTGGATGTCCTTTTTGTTGATGTTGAAGCTATTTATTTCTGCCTCTTAGTTTTCCTTCTAATAGTCAGGCTTCTCTGCTGCAGGACCACTGGAGGTCCACTGCAGAACCTGCTCACCTGGGGATCGCCTGTGGGGTGGCAGAACAACAAGGGTTGCCGCAGGTTTCTTCCTCTGCTATCCTCTTCCCAGAAGGGTACCCGCCAGATGTCAGCCTGAGCTCCCCTTTATGAGGTGTCTTTTTGGGTATACGTGGGTTGGGGAGCTGCTTGAGGAGACAGTCTGTCCCTTATAGGAGCTCAAGTGCTGTGCTGGGAGCTCCGCTGTTCTGTGCAGAGCTGCTGGGCAGGTATCTTTAATTCTGCTGCAGCTGAACTCATAACCACCTCTTTTTCCAGCTGCTCTGTCCTAGGAAGGTAGGCTTTATTTATAAGTCACTGTTGTGCTGCTGCCTTTTTTAATAGATGCCCTGCCCTGCCCGGAGTAGTCTAGTCACAGTCTGCAGCAGAGGTGTTACTGAGCTGCTGCAGGCTCTGCTCTGAGCCGTATGAACTGCCTCAGTAGTTGGGGACACCCTTCCCTCCACTGAGCTGGATGGTCCTGGGTCCAGCTGCTTTTGCTGTGAAAATCTCAATCCAGAGGTTTCCAGATTGCTTGCTTTGTCTGAGTGCCGCAGAGCCAGATCGCCTGGCTCCCTGTCTTAGCCCTCTCCCTTTCAGTTGAATGGGTGGCTCTGTCTCCCAGGCGGTCAGGGCGCCAGCTGAAAAGGCAGCGCAGACTTACGTGAGTTTCTGTGCGCCGATGCGGCACTGGCTGAAACCTCTCTGCTAGTGGCGCTTTTTGGTCTGGGAATCTCCTGGTCTGTGGGCAGTGAAAACTTGTTCAGAAATGTGGTGAGCACTCACTCTCTTTCCTGCTCTTGCTGAGAACTGCACTCTGGATCTGTTCCTATTGGGCCATCTTGTATCAGCTCAGCAACCAATTTTTTAAAAATAAGTATAACTGATAGACTAATAGAGGAGAAACAGAAATTACATAAAAATATTAATTAAAATAAAGGGAAAGCACAAAAAAACTAGAAGACCAAAAAAGTAACAAGGGGAATATATAGAATACAGTTACAAGCATGTTAGATGGAAATAAAATTATTAATAATCATTTTAAATATGAATTTAAATATAAATCCAACAATTAAAAGGCAGAGACTCAGACTAGAAAAAATTGATACCTATATATATGTAGTATTAAACCCATTTTAGGTAAAATGACACATAGAGATTAGAAGTAAGCAATGGAGAAAGATATACCAGGCTAGAATAACTATATTACTTTCATGCAAAGCAGATTTTAGAGCAATAAAAAATTAGAAAATATAAAGAGCAGCATTACATGATAAAAGGGTAAAGTCTCTAAAAAGACATAAAATAGTCCTTAATATGTATGTACCTAACAGCAGTGTCAAATATGTGAGGCAGAAAGTGATAGAACTGAAAGGAAAAAAAGATAAACCCACTATATTAGAGACTTCAACACCCCTCTATAAGTAATGGACAGATAGAGCAGGCAGAAAAGAAGTTTAAATAGTGGTAGAACTAATTAACAGTATCTAACTGACATGTGTAGAATATTTCTTCAAAAAACAGCAGAATATGTGATCTTCTCAAGCTCACATGAAACACTCACCAAGACATATGCCATTCCAGTCCATAAAACTGACCTTAACAAATTAAAAACAAAATCATACATCATGCAAAGTATGCTCTCAGATCATAATGTAAAGTAAAAATTAAAAAATGATAGCTGGAAAATCTCAAAATATTTGGAGATATTGGAGACATCGAATTAACACACAGATCAAAAAGAAATTTTAAGATAAACCTAAAAATATTTTGAGCTAAATGAAAATAAAAATTCAGCCAATCAATATGTTCAAAGCATGGAATGCAGTACCTAGAGCAAAACTGAAAGTATGTTTATAAAGACCTAAAATTAATAATCTATTCTTTGGCCCCCCAAAAGTAGAAACAGCTGATAAAATTAAATGTAAAGTAAGCAGAAGAAACTGAGTAATAAAAATAAGAGCAGACATAAATTTAATTGAAACCCCCCCAAAAAAGAGATAAAAGAAATCAAAAGCTAGTTGTTTGAAGATTTATAAACTCCTACTCAGACTAACTAAGATGAAATAGAGAAGGCACAAATTAGTAATATCAGAAATAAAACAGGAGCCATCAGTATTGATCCCGTAGCCATTAACTGTATGGCTAAGAAACATTATGAACAACTCTGCCCACAGATTTTGTAACTTAAATGAAATGGACCATTTTCTTGAAGGACACATTTTACCAAACTTCACACAAGGAGAAATAAATAATCTCAGTAGTCTTTAAATAAATTGAATAAAAAAACTAATAACATTCCAAAATGGAAGGTACAGAATACCCAGATGTTTTTACTGGTGAATCCTACTAAATATTTAAGGTAGAAAAGATGCCATTTTTCTACAATTTATTTTAGAAAATAGAAGTGAAGAAATATTTTCTAATTATTCTGTGAAGTCATGAGGTCAGTATCCTACCAAAATCAAAACCAGACAATGATGTTACAAAATAAAAAAAGAAAAGAAAACTACACATCAATATCTCTCTTGTAGATATGTGCAAAATCTGCAACAAAATATAAAAAAATCATATAACAATGTATAGCAATAATTATAGACCTATGACCAGGTAGAACCTATCCCAGGCAGACAAAGATGCTTCCACATTCAGAAAACAATTTGTGGAATACATCAATCACATAACAAACTGAAGAAGCAAAATTTGGGGATTATATCAATAGATGCTAAAAGCGTGTGACAAAATCTGTCATCTATTTATGATAAAAGTTCTCAGCTAGTACTAGGGATCGACGGAAACTTTTTCAACTTAGTAAAGAACAATTTATTTAGAAAAATTACACCTAGGATCATACTAATGGATTAATAGTGAGGAACTAGATGCTTTCTCTATAAGAAGCAAATCAAGGATCTCCCCTCTCACCATTCCTGTGCAACATCAAACCAGAAGTTCTAGCTAATACAATAAGAGAAGAAAAAAAAAGCTATCAAGACTGAAAAGGTAGAAATAAATCTATCTTCGCTTACAGATAACAATTTTCTATACAGAAAATTCCCACAAAATTTTACAAAGAGAAATTTTTGTTAAAAGTTATTGACTCCAAAACAACTGGAGCAAGTAACAGTTAATATACATAACTTTTATAATGTTAACTGTTATCTTGAAAATGGCCACACTGCCTAAAGTAATCTACAGATTCAATGCTATCCTCATCAAATTATCATTGACTTTCTTCACAGAACTGAAAAAAACACCTTAAATTTCATATGGAACCAATAATGAGCCCACATAGCCAAGATAATTCTAAAAAAAAAAAAAAAACAAAAAAACAAACAAACAAAACAAAACTACTGGCATCAATTTACCTGACTTCAAACTATACTACAAGTCTACAGTAACCGAAACAGCAAGGTACTGGTACCAAAACAGATATATAGACCAATGGAACAGAACATAGGCCTCAGAAATAATGCCACATATCTATAACCATCTGATCTTTTACAAACTTAATAAAACAAGAAATGGGGAAAGGATTCCTTTTTTAGTAAATGGTGTTGGGAAAACTGGCTAGCCACATGCAGAAAGCTGAAGCTGGATCCCTTCCTTACACTTTATATAAAAATTAACTCAAGATGGATTAATGATTTAAATGTAAGATCTAAAACCATAAAAACCCTAGAAGAAAACCTAGGCAATACCATTCAGGATATAGGCACGGGCCAAGACTTCATGACTAAAACACCAAAGCAATGGCAACAAAAGCCAAAATAGACAATGGAATCTAATTAAACTAAAGAGCTTCTGCACTGTAAAAGAAACTATCATCAGAATGAACAGGCAACCTACATAATGGGAGAAAATTTTTGCACTCCAACCATCTGACAAAAGGCTAATATCAGAATCTAAAAAGAACTTAAACAAATTTACAGGAAAAAAATAAATGACCACATCAAAAAGTGGGTGAAGAATATGAACAGATACTTCTCAAAAGGAGACATTTATGCAACCAACAAACATATGAAAAAAAAAGCTCATTATCACTGGTCATTAGAGTAATGCAAATTAAAACCACATTGAGATATCATCTCATGCCAGCTGGAATGGTGATAATTGAAAAGTCAGGAGGCAACAGATGCTGAAGGGGATGTGTAGAAATAGGAATGCATTTACACTGTTGGTGAGAATATAAGTTAGTTCAACCATTGTGGAAGACAGTGTGGGAATTCCTCAAGGATCTAAAAGTAGAAATACCATTTGACCCAGCAATTCCATTACTGGGTACATAACCAAAGAATTATAAATTGTTCTAGTATAATGACACATGCATATGTATGTTTATTGTAGCACTATTCACAATAGCAAAGACTTGGAACCAACCCAAATGATATACTGCATAAAGAAAATGTGGCACATATATCAATGATAGACTGCATAAAGAAAATGTGGCACATATACACATTGGAATACTAAGCAGCCATATAAAAGGATGAGTTCATGTCCTTTGCAAGGACATGGATGAAGCTGGAAACCATGATTCTCAGCAAAGTAACACAAGAACAGAAAACCAAACACTGAAAGTTCTCATTCACAAGTGGGAGTTGAACAATGAGAACACATGGACAGAGGGAGGGGAACATTACATACTGGGGACTATCAGAAGGTGAGGAGCTAGGGAAGAGATAGCATTAGGAGAAATACCTAATATAGATGACCGGGTGATGGATGCAGCCAACCATCCTGGCACATGTATACCTATGTAACAAACCTGCATGTTCTGCACACGTACCCCAGAACTTAAAGTACAATAATAAAAAGTCAATTGCTTTCCTATATACCAGCAATGAACATTAGAATTTTAAATTTAAAACACAATACTATTTTCATTAACAAAAAAATGAAATATTTCGGTGAAAATCTAAAAACATGCATATGAGATCTATATGAGAAAAAATACAAAACTCTGAGTACAAACATCGAAGCTCTAAATAAAGAGAGATATTCTATATTAATGTAAGGAAGGCTCAAGTAATGTTAAAATGTGAGTTCTCACAAACTTGATCTGTAAATTAAATGAGATCCTGATCATAAATCAGGCATATTGTTTTGTGGAAAATGACAAATTGATTCTAAAGTTTATATGGAACTGCAAAATACTAAGAAGATTCAATGCAATAGATAAGAAAAAAGTAAAGTCAGAGGATTAAAACTACCCAACTTCCAGACTTACTAAAATCTATTGTAATCAAGAGAGTGTGGTTAGTTGTGAAATAATAAACATATGAATCAATGGAAAAAAATAGCCAGAAACAGACCCACACAAATAATAGGAAACTGATCTTTCATAATGCCACAATTCATGCCAGTGAAAAAAGGACAATCTCTTTCTTCTTCTTTTTTTTTTTTTAATGGTGTTGGAGAAACTGGATTGCCACATGCAGATAAAAGAAAATCAGGATAATGACTTTACAGTTTTTACCAAAGGGACATAGATATAAATGTACAATGAAAAACTGTAAAACACTAGCAAATAATATAGGAGAAAATCTATGTGACTTCAGGTTTGACAGTGTGACAATGAGTTTTTAGACACAACACCAAAAGCCCAATCCATGAAAACAACAAACAAAAAGACCAACTTTGTAAGCTGGACTTTATTAAAATTAAAACTTTTCCTCTGTAAAAGATTCAACAGAATGTAAAGCCAAAAACCAGGAGAAAATTTCTGTAAAATATATATCTGATAAAGAAATTATATCTAAAACATGCAAAGAACTCCAAAACACAACAATGAAAAAAGAAACAACTCAGTTAAAAAGTTAGCAAAACATTGGAACAGACACTTCAGCAATTAGGGTATATGCATAGGAAGAGATTCATTATATATTATTAGGGAATTGCAAATCAATACTACAACGATATACCACTATATATCTGTTAGAATTGCCAAGATGCTAGACTTACAAAACCAAATTCTAGAAATGATATAGAGAAACAGGAACTCTCATTCATAGTTGGTGGAAATACAAAATGGTAAAGCCACTTTGGAAGTCTGTTTGGAAGTTCTTTATAAAGCATGACATGATTCTACGAGATGAAACTGCAATTGAGCTTCTAGGTATTTACTCAAATGAGTTGAAACCATGGGTTCATGCAAATTTTTGTACATGAATGTTTATAACAGGTTTATTAATAATTTCTTAAAACTGTAAGCAACCAAGATGTTCTTCAATGGTGAAATGGGTACAAAAGCAGTGGTATACCCACACAGAAACTATCATTCAACAATAAAAATATACGAGCCATTAAGTTTCAAAAATATGTGGAAGAACCTTAAATGTACATTGCTAAATGAAATAAGCTGGTCCACAAAGGACTACATATTCTATGACTGTCACTATAAGCCATTCTGGAAAAGGTAAAACTACAGAGATTTAAGAAAAAGTAGTTGTTGAAGAGTATGGTGGGAATAATGAATATTTGGGGCACAGGATTTGGGGGTCAGTGAAATTATTATGTACATTACTAAAGAATTGGTACATGAAATTATGCATTTGTAAAAATCCATACAACTGTATTTCTCAAAGTGCAAACCCTGATGTAGTCCATAGATGTTGGTTAATAACAATGTATCAGTATGATTTCATCAATTGTAATATGTGTACCACATCAAAATGATGTGCTAATAATAGGGGAAACTGGAGGATAATGGGAGGGAGTATATAAGAACCCTCTGTAGTTTCTTCTTAAATTTTCTGTAAAAGTATAACTGCTTTAAAAATGTATTAATTTCAAAATTGATACTAAGCTGAACATTAAGGATCATATATGCACAAAAAATTAAGACAAAATATCTTATCCAATAAAATCAAAATCAACCAAAACCTCTGGCTATGTTCTGTGCCCTTTCTGTGATATTTACCTTGCTAGGTTTCGTGTTCTTCTGAAAGTCTTTCTTCTCATTAAATAAAAGGTCAAGTATAATTCAGTCCATATTTATTATTCTTTTAAAAATCCTGTACTGGAAAATATTCTATTAACCTGTTCTCCACAGGTGCCCTTCTAGATGTTCTTTTTTTTTTTTCCCTGCATCTGTATCACCTGGCCTTAGCTAAGAAAGGAAGCATTTACAGAGCTGACAAAGCTTAGCTCCTCATGTCTAACATGCTCTAAAGAAGGAAATTAACTCAATCTGGGCAAAAATATATATATATAGATAGACAGATATAAATAGATAGATAGATGTATAATAGAGATTCTTAGACCACATAAGTACCAGCCAACCATCTTCTTCTTACAACATTCACGGTCAGAAAAGTAAATTCAATTTAATATGTTAATATTAAAAAGGTCATATTAAATAGGATCCTCATCCACAAAAATAAGGTATTTTGAATTACAAAATTAATGATGTTCAAAGACTTATTTAAATACCCCATTAGGTTTTTAATGAGAAATTTAATCACAGAAAACTTTCATTTGTATAACTTCCAAATTTTCTCTTTAAATATTAATAAAAAATGCAACAAAAAATGTGAACTCGGAGTTATTTGGAGGCCACAGAGCTTAGTGAAGGGTATTGGCTTGGCAGTCAGACAAACAGTTTTCTAGAATTTGAAAAGCCACTAATGAGATCTGAGACCTTGTAAAGGTCAATTAACATTTGAGAGTCTCAGCCTCTTAGCCTTCTCATCTATAAAAGGAGAATGTAGGTCCAGCTGATCTTTGCGACCACTGCCAGCTCCACGGTTATTTCAGTGCCATCACACTATTCAGTCCAGTGGCACAAATGTGGTTTTTAGAAATTATATTTCAACTGGAATTATTTCACCAAAATTAGAATACATAAGAATACAAAGTAACAGTATAATTCATTAAATAGCATGAACAGAATATGTTGAAATGAACCCATTTAAACAACCAGTCTTCTAACATGATCTATCTCAAGGCATGGACACTGGTTTTCTCATTACCATCAAATTCTCAGTCTTCCATTTGGTAAGCAGGGCAGTTTGGTGGCTGGCAGAGGAATGGAATAGCTTTAAGACACTCAAGCAAGTAATGAGAAACAGAATGCTTCAGATTATTTGACAGAAATGCAAACTAGACAATTACCAACCAAGTCATATTTAACTGCAGTTAATACAGACTATCTAAGGCTTCCTGGCATGTTGTGTAGACCTGGATTAAGGTAGGTTCGATATCTTTAGTAATTTTTTTTCCAGAGCCATGGTAGTTTTACCTGGTTGACCCTAAGAATCACTTAAGAAGCTTCTTAATAAACCCTATGTCTCAAACTCATTCCAGATTCACTGAATCAGAATCTCCCTGCATAGCATGTAACAACTGTTATAGTTCAAAGTTCCCCAGGCAATTCTCCTGTATGCTGAAGTTTGTAATCTATGGTATGTATGCTATGGTAAGTACCTAGTTAAGTACCAAGATATACAACTCACTGAATCTATTCATGGTACCTATTTCATTTTCTATTTTATAATGTCTCAAAAATTACTTGATAATATTCCATCTAACCAAAAATAGGGGCAATGTCTTTTCTTTTCATTTTATCAGTTTACAAGAAAAGACTAATGTTTTTGAGACTACTTATAGACCTTTCAACATTTTCAATGACAGAATAGCAATAATTGTGGTCATTATAATGATTATAATATTCTGGTTGCTGTTATCAGTGCTTTAAGAATATTTATTTAGTCTTTAAAACAACCCAGTGAACTAGGTAATATTATTCTTTTCATTTTATGAATAAGGTAAAAAGCATTAGTGAGGTTAATTAATATGTTCACAGATATACACTTCTAGGTGTTAGAGTTTGGATTTGAACTCAGCATACTGAGCTCTTAATCCATACCATGTATGATTATTTTAAGTTATTTCATTTTTCAGAAGTGCAGAGATTTTTAGAAGTAAATCATTTTTTAGAATGGATGGTTCCATTGCTGATCACCAGTACAGGTTCACACCAGGACATGATGCTGAATCCCATAGTTCTTGATTCAATCTCTGGCTTAGTAGGTAATAGAAGGGATTTGTGGATAGGTTCCAAGATAAATTTTCTTGTAGCAGTTACTTCAAGCCATACAGCATACTGTTCATTAGACAACTAGCAGCCTGGTGTAAGAATCTGGCAGAGTCTGAAAGGATACATGTTGGCATGAATCTCAGTCTGTCTTTGTGTGTGTCTGCTAGTCTGAGTGCTATCTGATTGGACTAGGGAATGAATTTGAGGAACATGCCAACGTGGCTTGGCTCCTTTTAAAGACACCTGTCAACACTTGGCAAGGGCTCAGAGAGTGCAGCCATAAAGTGACCACAGGATCATTTATACTTCCCAAGATGAAATGATAAATGAAGTAAAAGGTATGATAATTAGAGGAACAATCTTTAAAATTAAATCATTTTTTAAACAAGTCGTCTTTCTGTATACACCAGATAAACCTAGAGGCTATATTTCCCCTTTGCTGGATGTTCTGTTTTCACATGGCTCATATGAATTTTATAAATATGCTGAAAAAATAATATATTGGCCAGCTACAATCACGTTAGAATTTTGTTGTTTATTGTTCTATCATTTTATTTTATTTTATTATTTTTGAGATGGAGTGAGTCTCGCTCTGTTGCCCAGGCTGGAGTGCAGTGGCACAATCTCAGCTCACTGCAACCTCTGCTTCCCGGATTCAAGTGATTCTCCTGCCTCAGCCTCCCAAGTAGCTAGGCTACTTGGGAGGTGCACAATACCACACCCACCTAATTTTTGACATTTTTCATAGAAACAGAGTTTTGCCACGTTCTCCAGGCTGTTCATCTGAACCTCCTGACTTCAAGCAATCCATCTGCCTCAGCCTCCCAAAGTGATGGGATTACAGACATGAGACACCATGCCTGGCTCTTCTACCATTTTAAAAGATGATTCTCTGGTGATAATATTATCATTGGGAATATAGAAACTCATATTCTTTTAAATGCAGCTCAATTCAGGGATTCTCTTTCCAAAAAACATTGCCAAGTGTGTATCATAAAAAAAAACTCTTTGTGTAAAATTCCTAGAAATTTTGGGGGAAAATTATGTTATATCCTTTAAAACACACATTTGATCCAACAAGGAAGTAGGAGGATTTTAAGATAACCAATTGGTCCCAGTTTGTTCAAGACTGTCCAAAAGTTAAAATTGAAAGTCCCATGTCTTGGGAACTGCTTCAGCTCTCGGTGACAAGAGTCATTGGCTTATTAACCTTCGACTCCTGTATAGTACATTACTACAAATTGAACAACTTAAAACCATACACATATTTATAATAGCTCAGTTTCTGTCAGTCAAAAGTCTGGACATGTCTTAACTGTGATTCCACTACTTAGGGATTCACAAGGCTGCAATCAAGATGTTGGGTGGGCTGCCTTTTCATCTATAGGATCAATTGGAGAAGAATATACTGCTAGCTTATTATATGAACTTTGGTTGACAAAATTCATTTCCTTGCTGCTGCAGGACTGAGATCCTCATTTTCCTGTTGGTTGTCAGCCAGAGGCTGCTCTCAATTCCTGGAGATCATCAACAGATCCATGCCACAGAGATCTCTTTGTTGGTCTTTTTACAACGTGGCAGCTCATTTGTTCTAAGCTAGCAATGGAGAGAGACATTCTCTATTAAGATAAATTCTTTCAATGATCATAACAGAGTTTGAAACAGAATTTTCCATTGTCAAGTTTCTTATAGAATGGCAGTGTCCAATAAATACCTAGATCGTGGCCTAGTGAAACTTCAAAGCAGAAGACCTAGTTAAGCTATATCTAGACTTCCAATCAAGAGAACTGTTGATTAAAAAATGTGTGTTGTTTTGAACTTATGGGCTTGTTGCAATCTGTTATGCGGGGGTGGAAAACTAATGGAGTTGGTCACTGATATTGTTTGGATTTGTGTCCTTACCCAAATCTCATGTCCAGTTGTAATCCACAATTTTGGAAAAGGAGGCTGGTGGGAGGTGATTGGATCTTGGGGGTGCACTTCTCCCTTGCTGTTTTTGTGATACTGAGTGAGTTCTCAGGAGATTGAGTTGTTCAAAGCATGTAGCACCTTCCCCTTTGCTCTCTCTTCCTCCTTTTCCAGCCATGGAGGATGTGCTGGCTGGCTTCCTCTTTGCCTTCCACCATGATTGTAAGTTTCCTGAGAATTCCTCGGCTATGCCCCCTGTACATCCTGCAGAACTGGGAGCCAATTCAACCTCTTTTGTTTATAAATTATACAGTTTCAAGTATTTCTTTATAGCAGTGCAAGAATGGACTAATACAGTTACCCTAGAGTTTTACCAGGAGCCCTCTCCCACCAACACAGACACACAGACACACACACATACACACACACACACACACACACATAAAGGAACCATAGTAGGTGTTCCTCTAGCTGGCTGTGGACTTGGGGTTTAAGGTCCAGGCCAGAGACAGAGACCAAAATTAGGCTCTTTCAAAAGCGGAAGTAGAACTAAGAAAGACATACTCCAAAATTTTTCATAATTTTCATATTTTAGCTGAAGCCAAAACAGTAGGAAAACACGTACAACTTATTGAGAGAAAACAATTCCCAATGAACATTTTATAGCCAGTTAAGCTATTTTTTTTTTTTTACAAATAATTCCAACTTTTATTTAGATACAAGAGATACAGGTACAGGTTTGTTACCTGGGAATATCGTGTGATGCTGACATTTGGGGTACCAAAGACACAGAATCAACCCAGGTGCCCATCAACAGTGGATTGAATAGAAAAAATGTGGTACATATACCCCATGGTACACTATGCAGCCATAAAAAAGAAAGAGTGGAATCACGTTCTCTGCCACAGCATGGATACAGCTGGAAGCCATTAACCTAAGCAAATTAACACAGAAACAGCAAACCAAATACTGTGTGTTCTCACTTACAAGTGGGAGCTAAACATGGAGCACCTGTGGACATAAATATGGGAACAATAGACACTAGGAACTAATGGGGGGGAGGAGGGGTCCGGGGTTGGAAAGCTATTTTAAATTATAAAAGATATTAAGCAGTATCAAGAAGAATAACAATGAATTTGGTTTATAACAATAGAATCCTTACTAAAGGAACTTCTAAAAGGTGAACATAAGAAGTTAAAAAAATTATTCTAGAGTTAAGTTCTGATATGAAAGAAGTAATGGTGAGCATTTAAACTGCTAAGCACAGAAATGAATCCCAATAAATGTTCATCAGAATTACAAATTGTCATCACTACTAATTTGAAAGGCATAATAATGATGTAGGAGTAAAATAATCAACAGTATTATCATGTGAGAGCGGGAAATACTACCAAAGTCACATGCGTGTTCTTATTTCTTTCTTTCCTTTTTAGAGACAAAGTCTTGCTATGTTGCCCAGGCTGAACTAACTCCTGGTCTCAAGCAATCCTCCCACCTTAGCTGAGTAGCCAGGACTGCAAACATAGGTCAATGCACCTGGCCTTGTTTACTTCTGAAGGAGAGTGAGGTACTTATTAATTTTAGACTAGTGAGACACTTCTTAAGTTTATACTTTGTAGATTAACTTGGTGCAAATCTTAATATTGTGAAGATAACTACAAAGAGATTTAAATAGGGTATATGCTGTCTAAATTATATGAAGAAAAAGTAAAAAGCTTTAATCAAATAAAATAATTGCCTAAGCATAAAAATTTGATAAATGTTTTTAAAAGACATAATTATATATGAATAAATACTTACAATATGTTTATTGCACTAACAACATTTATGTCTGTATTAAAAAGAAATCATTTTACTCTACATTGTATACATACATTGAAATATCTCATACATGTAAACAATTTTGATTTTTTAATTAATATATTAATCAAAAATAATAAATAAAATAAACACAGGAAGTGTGGCTTGACTACCTATCAGAAAATAATAAAACAAATTTAAAAACCCTTATCTATACACTCTAGAAGATAGTCACTCAAACACAAAAATAATAGAGTAAGTAGCTAACAACATGTGTTTTATGAAAAGTAGTTAAAAAAACTGCAGTTAATATCAAAGTTGATTTTAATGCAAAAATTTAAAGTACTAGTGCAACATTGTAAAGCACTTCATAATTATTCATTTCCGATCATGAGAAAGATACTCAAAATTATACACACACATACATACATATGATAAAGTAATCTATTGAGAATTTAAGGAAATAATGCATCCCAAATCTTAGAACTGTGCCTAGTATATACTAAGTACTTTATAATTATACCCAGCAGAGAGGATGTACAATAACAGATCATTAAACCTTTCCCTCTTATTCTGATCCTTTTTGAGTTTAATACTTATGTCTCCAAGCACAAAGTAAAAATGAAAGCAAGAAATATATTTCTGCTTTATTATTGCCATTCCAACTGATATTTTCTAGTCTGTTTCTTATTTTCTATAGCCACTACAAACCATAAGTAAAATTGTAAAGAATACCAAAAATATTTTTGTTCACAGATTCTGTTTTCTTATAATGAATGTAATATTTTTTAAAAGAAAACAAGATCTAAAACACACAGAATTTTGAAGCAAATTCTCCAAGTATTTATAACACACAAAATGTAGGAGAGTTCAATTCAGTTAATTGATGAATTGAGTTTGTGGTAAATCAAAATCATACCATCCAATGATGATATGAATATGGGTAAATGAAGATGCTAAAACCATATATCCATATGTGACCATAAATATGGTGTAAAAAAACAAGTACTGTGTATGGATATATGTATCTACATGTATATATGAGTGTGAGAATGTATGCATATCTCCTGAAAATGAAAGACAGCAATACATGCAGAAAAGCTAAATAAAGAGAGAGAGAAAGAGAGAGAACAGGAAGTGAGGTAGGAGCTATTATTATACAGTTAGTTTATAGATATTGAAGTGATTGAAGTTGAACATCATTTTTATTGCATTTTAAAAAAACTTTTCATAATTACAAGAGCCAATATACTATATGAACCTTCCAGATGGTCTTTAACGGAGCCAAATTTAAGCATAATTTTGAGATTTAATCTACCTTGGAAAAGAAACATGCAAGTCTAAGAAAATGAACAAAGATTGTCAAGGAATAAGACAGTACTTATTTCAAATTTTTAATTCTTTTATATTTTCATTGGCTATTTTGAATATTTAGACACCCTAAAATTCTAAATCAGTATTTCAAAAACACTGAATGGCCTGGGCACAGTGGCTCACACTTGTAATCCCAGCATTTTGGGAGGCAAAACCTGGCGGATCACCTGAGGTCAGGAGTTTGGGATCAACCTGGCCAAACTTCTAAACCCCGTCTCTACTAAAAATGTAAAAATTAGCTGGGTGTGGTGGCAAGCACCTGTAATCCCAGCTCCTCAGGAGGCTGAGACAAGAGAATCGCTTGAACCTGGGAGGTTGAGGTTGCAGTGAGCCAAGACTGCACCACTGCACTCCAGTCTCGGTGACAGAGCGAGAATGTCTCAAAAAACACAACACAACACAAACAAAAAACACTGAATGGAGAGGATTATGTGAGGCTGTCTATCCATGTATATGGTGACAGACATTTTATATTGCTAAGTAAAACTTGCCTTACCTCTCGCTACGTATGTTTTAAGATTATACAATTTACATAATTATTTCTACTAATACGAATACAAGTAAGTACAGGTAGGATGTCACATTACTATCCCTATCTTATCTAATGGAAATGTACATACAGTGGAGTCTCCACATATTGAGAGGCAGAAGTCTCTGTTGAGAAGAGAGGTAGAGGGTAGAAACAACATAGCCTGTCAGGGAGCCAGGAAAAGAGTAGGTTAAAACTATGTTCTGAGAAAGATGTTCTGAAGTGCTAATCTCGGCCCTAGAATGAAGGGTTAAAGAAAAAATTTCAAAAGAAAAGTAGACCTGGCTGAGCACATTGGCTTACACCTGTAATCCCAGCACTTTGGAAGGCCAAGGTGCTTGGATCACCTGAGGTCAAGAGTTCAAGACCAGCCTGGCCAACATGGTGAAGCTCCATATCTACCAAAAAGACAAAAATTAGGCCGGCACTGGTAGGCACCTGTAATCCCAGCTACTCAAGAGGCTGAGGAGAGAGAATCTCTCGAGGCTGGGAGGTGGAGGTTGCACTCAGCCAAGATTGTGCCATTGCACTTCAACCTGGGTGACCAAGGGAAACTGTCTCAAAAAAAAAAAAAAAAAGAAAAAAAAAAGAAAAAGAAGAGAAGAAAAGAAGACCTAAGTATTTGTTTTGTTTCCTAGATATTAATCACAGCTTGTGATTGTCCTTTTAAATCTTTTCTTTCCAAATTTTACCTCCTATTTGAAGTATCTGCAGGTAGGCAAACTACAGTGTGATGAGTGTGCCAATATACCTTGGTATCTTTGTTAAATTTTGCTGAAATTAATATCATTTTGACTTCATCTTCCCTGAATCTCTTTAACAGGAGTGTCAGCAGGTGTCGAATGGGACACAGCTTTAGCAAGAGGAGGAGAGTGGAGCCCAAAAACAAACAGTTTGGCAAAGTAATGTACGGAAGGGAATGGCATGATTGATTTTAAGTTTGGAAAGATAATCCTGATTTGTGAGAATAATGGATTAATATGTGTCAAGACTAGAACCAGAGACGATTACCAATGCTTGAATACAGTCCAATGCACTGAAGTATTGTCACTGAGGAAGGAAAGACATACAGAAACTGCCATAAGTGGAAGAAACAACTAATAACTGACTGGTTCTTAGTGGAATAGGAAAAGTCAGGGTTTCAGGATTATGCCTAAGTTTCTAGTTTTGTCAACCGTGTGAATGTTGAGACTATATATTACAGTCGGAAGTGAAAAAGATAGTAGATTTGAGGGAAAAATAACAAATTCACTTTCCAAACAGCCACATCCAGACCATGTAATGTGTGAAAATACATAATCAATGGGGCAGGCCGAGGCATGTAGGGAACCTAAGAGTCAACCAAAAGTAGTAAAAATGAAATAGTCATGTGTTACAACTATAACATGAACAATGCCAGAATGATTAACAGTAATTCCACAAGGAGACTCTCCAACTTTCCCTAAAGACACTACACAGATGAAAAGTTTTTTAAAGGGACCTAAAAACAAACACACAAAATGAAAAACAAAGCAAAAACACAGAAACTTCTTTGTGATGAGACAACTGCTAATCCAATGACCAAACTGAATGCTTTATCCTGGCCCAGCAAACACAAAGTCCACTGTTTCTTTTCAGGTATCCTTTGAGCTGGGGCCATTGGCATTTAAATTAATGGAAAACAAAATAAAACAAAGCACCAGAGCTTTTGGAAATAAGCCCTTCTGATGGAGTATAAAATAGGTGCTCCTTCCCTGAACTTCTTAGTCAGAAGATGTGGAAACCACAGGGCAAAAGAAGAATCAAGCTAACTATTATCTATCTCTGATCCTCCACCTTCTAAGAGGAAGTAGGATTACAAACAGAGGCTCTTTGGACACAGAAAGGGGAACAACACACACTGGGGCCTGCTGGGGTTGGGGGTATGGGGGAGGGAGAGTATCAAGATAAATAGCTAATGCATGCAGGGCTTAATATCTAGGTGATGTGTTGATAGGTGTAGCAAACCACCATGGCACATGTTTACCTATGTAACAAACCTGCATGTCCTGCACATGTATCCTGGAACTTAAAACAAAAATAAGTATTCTTAAAAAGACACTCAATAAATACTTTTAAGTAAATAATGAGCACCCCAAACTTTCAGTTCTGCTGATTTTTTTTCCAGCTTTATGGAAGTAAGATTGATAAACACAAAATTGTATTATAAAACAACAAAAACAAATAAGATGCTCTATAAATGTAGCCTGAAGAAGTTACTTTACCTCCATGAGTCTCAATCAACAGATACGTAAAGTGGAGATGATGTCAATGATACCTTCCTCATAGGAGTCCTTCGATAATGGTTAATTCATTTTATCCAAAATATATACAAATGCAAAAAAGAAAAGGCATGTGTGGGGGGCTCTCACCTTTAATTTCAACACTTGGGGAGACCGAGGATGGAAGATTGCTTGAGGATCAGGAGTTCAAGACCAGCCTGCAGCATGCAACAAGACCTCTACTCTATGAAAAAAACTTTTGAAGCTAGCTGGGCATGTTGGTGTATGCCTGTATTTCCAGCTATTCAGGAGGCTGAGGCAAAAGGATCACTTGAGCCCAGGAATTTGAGGTTATAGTCAGCTATGATCACACTACTACACTCCAGCCTGGGGGAACAGAGAAATACCCTGTCTCATAAATAAATAAAATAAAATAAAAACAATTGGAAATGTGCTTTTGCATTAAACTACAATATTAACGGTTTAAACATATTAGACATTTTTCTCAATGATAATTTTATATTCATGTACATATAAAAAAGAACATTTTTCCTTTGAAAACATCAGGAAAATAAAAAAATCTCATCAGGGATATTTGTATTTTTTTTTCTTTGGGAAAACAATGTTGGCTCATAAATCTATTTACATATCTAGGTTGGCTCTTATATTTGAAATCACATATTTAGTTTGTTGTTTATTGTCAGTACTTTCTAGAGAATCAGAAAATCTACCAGGGCAGTAATCATGTCAGTTTACTAGCCAGTGACTAACGATGGTATGCTAGCACAGAGACACTCCTGTAGGAGGCCACAATCCATATTGTTAATGAATGTAAGAATGGGTGGGGAGTGGAATCTGTTGCTATTACTTTCCGGTTTTCCTGAACTTTACAGTTACAACTGCTTCTCTATATCTATTCTATTATCATCTTCTCATGCTGACTAATGCCAGATGCTTCTTTACAATACTCGGGCAACCTAAGTTTTGCTGTTTGTTGCTGTCAGTTATTTTGTTTTTGTTGTTGTTTTGACATTTGTTGTTTTTAATGTGTCACTAGAAGATCCTTAGAACAGCAGCATATTACAAATAGAAAGCATATTTTAGAGAATGTTAATAGTAGGAATATTCAAAGAATGTCGGCTAACTTCTTGGCCAACATATCCAATTTAATTTTAATCTTGTAGGAAATGACATCAAATACACACCTCCAGATTGTTAAAATAGTTTGTGGGATACAACATTAAGTTCCATCTTTAATACGTATTTTTTTTTTAATTCTTTACACATTTTATATATATATATATATATAGAGAGAGAGATGTAAGTGTATAACTCTTATCAATTTAAATTGTGTTGAAGTGTTAACATAAATCTAGGTCCTGCAGATTTAACTCATTATTTCCCAAAACATAAATTTATGGCTTAAAAAAATTAGGTATATTTCACAGGAGACCATGTACTTGCTTCAGTTTGTAAGGGATTTAAGTAAACTGTAGGAAAGAAATATGAAACAAATCATATTTCTACTTTCTACTTATAGCCAAGACAGAACTCTACGGTTTGTGGAATGTTGAGATTCCACAAATTGCCAATGCCTCCATGCTGAAAATGTAATGTATTATGTTAAAGTAACCAATGCTAGTTAGCATATGTTGGTATGCCCAACCTATTAACCCCATTCATATTTTTACTGGCTTAAGCCTTTCTGAAAACCCCAATTAATCAATAATATTGCAATAGAATTAACTGTCATTGAATCCTAATTGTATTTGTTTTTCTATGGGAAATGAATTGTGATTTCTAAGTAAGAACTTACTGAATGCATTCCTGAACTAAGTCTATTTACATGTTGGAGCTTTTCAATGAAACTCCCTATCCACAAGAAATGGCAATATAACTTAATAAAGAAGACACATCAAACAGTAACTAACTATAAAAGCTATAAAAGCAGAATGTGACAAATGCCAGACTAGTGATCTGCCTAGTGAATGTTTCTGAGGCTCAAAGGAGTAAGATTACTGAAGTGAAAACTGGCTTCATAGAAGTACTGAGTTTGAGGGCTTTTTAATGATGAGTATGAAGACTTGGGGAAAAAGACACTCTACAAATGTACAAAGGTGTAGATATCCAAATCTATAAGCCTCTCTTAAAGTTAACTCAGAAGAATATCATATTCAAGGTTTATTGAAAAAAAAAAGAGTAGATAAAAGTATTATTTATTGACAGGTAATTATTCTCTGCTCTCTTTTTTTTTTCTGTGACAGCTGTGAGGCACACAATTTAAAGCTGGCTATAATCCTTTTCTCACACTGATATAGGGAGCAGAATCCAGGAAGTTCTTTGTGCAAGGCACAGAAAGAAGATCTACAACTTTCTATCTCCTCCTAAGTCAGTCCTGCAGCATGCATAGTATTATAAAGCAATCACGTAACCACAACTCAAGCAAACCAAGCAGATTATTGGGAAACATCCATGTTGAATAAATGGAATATCAGGGTTCAGGCAGCCTGTGACAAGTTTCTATTAAATTTAGTAAACCATAGTTATAGAAATTAGAAAGAATCAATATGACAGAAAAATGCATCTATGTAATATCATGTCATGCACTTTGGTGTTACGTGTAATCACAGTGCTCTCCTTGACTGCTGAACTTCACACTGCTTCTTCCTTTCTCTTTCTGTCGTCTGATCACCTTTTGATTTTACTTGGATTTTTTATCTTACTCTCTGATCCAAGTTTTCCTCCTGTGCTTATGACTTTCAACCTCAGCTTCTTTATTTTCCTTGATCCTGAGTAGGAGTACTGTGTTTTCTATGATGCTTCTCATTTATTCATCTCTACTTCTGCTTCAACATTTTTTTCCTTTATCTTGTGATCTTTTGGGATTTTGGGAGCTGGTTTATCTTCATTCATAAGTTTGGACTGTGTGCCTATTTTGTCTCTTTGTCACTGTGTTCTTTCTCTGTCTTGAACTCTTTCTTTTTTTCTTCCCTTTCTCCAACCTTTTTTTCTTTTTCAACTTGTTTCTTCATTTTACAATTCTTATTATGATCAATTTTTTTATTGTTTAAGTTTTCTTTGGCTCTTCACCAGCAGCTTTAATTCTACAGCAGCTTTAATTCTTTGTTGCTCTCTCAGCAAATGGTCATCTACCTGTGACTGGCCAACTCCTACTCTCTAAAAGAGTCCATCCACATCACAGATTTGCATTTGTTTTTCTTGGGAAGCAAAATTTTTAATTGTGAAGTTTGTGGATCTAAAATTCACTCTTTTAACAGTCCAATTAATTTCATCATTCCTGGGATTTTTCTACCTTTCCTTCAAATCCTAGTTCATCAGTCTGCTGCAGGAGTACACATCAATTTTGTATGTTAGAACCTTTTTCATTTTTATTTATTTTGTCTTTTGGACCACCAGTCCCAGAAGATTGCTGGTTTTGAAATAATGGCTGAATTTAATGTTATATTCTACTTCTACAAGTAAGCTCTGCAGGTGCCCCCTAAACTATCTTTGAGCTAACTTTCATAAAATCAAAACTCTTCGGTTTTCATAGATTTTCATTCTGAAATTTTTCACGTGGATCTGTAGATAACTCTTTTGCACCTGTTCACTTCCTCTAGAAAAGAATCCTCTTATCTTCTGCCTGGTGGCGGGGTGTGGCAGGAGAACATCTACCTATAGTTTTCTGGTGCCTTTAAGTCCAGCTTCCAGCTGACAGCCAATAAGAAGGCAGACCTCAGTCATACAGCCACAGAGGAAATGAATTTTGTCAATAATCTGAGTGAGACTAGAAGTAGTTTTCCTCAGTCAAGCCACCAGATGAGAAATAAGCCAGCTCGCACCTTGATTTCAGCCTATGCTACGGAGCAGAGGACACAACTCCTTGCTCATGGAAACAGAAGCAATGTGTTTGCTGATTTAAGCCACAATTTATAGTAACTGGTTATATAGCAATAAAATATGAATACGGCTTTCTAACCTACGGTACCACCCATATCTACTATTTTTATTGTCAGCTATCACTCATCTCTTCTATATTGAATTCCACGTATATGACTTTGTTCATGTTGCTTACTCCATTTAGAATATTTGATTCACTGCTCTACATGTTCTCAAAGCCTTACTTTCTCTTTAAAATAAAGTGTTAAACACTGTCATCTTCCCTTAGGTACAGCAATAAAGTTAAAAGCATATATTTCATAACAAAAGTTATATTTTTGCTTATATTTTATAGTGCACAGCTTTTATATTATTAGATACAAAGTTTTAACTAATGAAAAATAGCATTTGATATTAATGATTTGTAGAACGTAAAGCATCCAATGGATTATATACACATATAAAACTTTATAATCATACCTGTAGTTTTATGAGCCAATTTATTAATTTTTTAATCTAATCATGATGTTATAGCATACTAAAAACAAAGAGAAATAGCTCATGTGTTTCAGTATAGGAGTGTGATTATGACACATGGTTGCAGCTATCTACATGTGGTGGTTGTTGTTTTCATTTACATTTAAATATTTAAAATTAAGCAAATTTTTAAGTGTAGTTAGAGGAGTAGCCACACTTTAAGTGCTTGATTATCGCTCACAGCTAGAATCTACAGTATTGAACAATGTAGCCATGAAATAATTGATTGCATCATTACAGAATATTTTATAATGTAGAATATTTATGAAACTTTGTATTCAAAATGTATCAATAAATTTTAAATAATTTAAATAATAAATTACAATTTTATTTTTAATGATATTGAATAGAATTAATGACTTCCACTTTTTTCCGCATTTATAATTATTTAACCTTACAAAATGAAAATAAGCTACATGATCCTTCTATTACATAATTCTGTGATTGTCTAGAATCGAATTCCTTAGAAGAGGTGAAAATAAGATGAGACGACAAGGGAAGAGAGAAAGGGAGAAGGCAAGAAAGGACAGATGAAGTGAGGGAAAGAGGAGAATCAAGAACCCATCATCACAGTGAAGTGCACTCTGTGTTTCTCCTAGATGCTCATCTGCAAGGTTTTGTACCTCCTCCGACGTATACCTTTGAAGACGAAAGCAAATGGGCTAACTCTAAAGTACTTTTAGATAACCAATTATTTAGTAAAGTACTTTTATTTGAAGTACATTTACTAAAGTACAATTATCTAAAGTACTTTTAGATAACCAATTTATTACTACTATTCCTTTTTTCTCTTAGAGATTTTATATACATATAAAACTTTATAATCATACCTACAGTTTTGTGAGCTAATTTATTACTTTTGTAAGCCAATCATGATGTTGTAACATATTAAAAACATAAAGAAATTGCTGATGTGTTTCAGTATAGGAGTGTGAATATATCTTCTACTTAGAGATAGAAAAAAGTAGTAATAAAATAGTAGTAAAATAGTAATATATTTTTTATAGTACTAAAGTAGTAGTAACAAAATCTAGGTAATTTCTAAGCACTTTAGCTGGAGAAAGAAAAAAAAATTCTATTTTTCCATTATCTTTCTCTTGATGTCTTGAAATATCTTCCCAATCATAAGAAAAATGTATTTATAAAAATGTTTTGACACAGAAATTGGGTATAAGGTGGGGTATTACTTAATTTGGCACATTTTTTTTCTCTAAATTTGTTTTTATTTGACATTTGTTATTACAAAGCATTTTACGACTTAACCCAACTACATCATATGTAAAGAGCTGTGCCACAACTGGATAGCTCCTCTTCAGAAAATTGAGGAGTGGAGTAGGAACCTAAATTTTAAATCCATTTGGCAATTAGAACTGCAGCTTTACTGTGAACTATATTATTATATACTTTATCAAGTTCATATGAATATAAAGTTAATATATTTGAATAATTAACTAAGAAGAATTTCCTGATGTTATCATTTCTGGATAATATATATTTGATTACAAAATTATATATTTACTACAAGTAGTATATAGTAAAGGGCTATGTTTAATTTAACCAATCATGAAAACTAATATTGCTTTAACTTACCGGTAGTTTTTTTAAACACAAGAAAGTAAGATTCTTTAAACATTATGTGAAAAGTAACCTCTTTCAGAGGTGAAGAGTTAGTCTTAAAGCATCTAAAAACATCTAAAATTTATGCAAGCTAGATGTGGCGGCATGTGCCTATAGTTTTAGCTACTCGGCTGAAGTGGGAGGCCAACTTGAACCCAGGAGTTTGAGGCTGCAGTGAGCTAGGATCACACTACTGCACTCCAGTCTGCATGACAGAGTGAGACCCCATCTCTTAGAAACAAGATGAAAATTAAAATTAAAACATAAAATTCAAGTAAAACAAATATAATGCAATCATTTTTTTAAATATAAGAGAATATGTTGGCTCAATTATTGCTGACTGAATTGAATTCTGAAAAGGAGGGCTGCTTGGGAAAAACAAAAAGTGTATCTCATAAAATTATGTAGTCTTACATAGACTAAAATTTAAAAAATCCTATTCTTTCAAGTTGGTAAGCTTTGGGGTAGACTATGCTTAGAAAAGCATAGAATTAATCTGTGAGCCACCATATTGCATATCTCCAACTAAAGCAAGAGGAGCCATTTTTCTTTGGATGTGTTTTGACTTACTTGGGAGAAGATTACAGAACTGCAATATTTTTGTGGCAATTTCAGTGTGGCTTCCTTAACTGGCCAAGTGACTCTAAGACATTCTATTGATACACAACATAACTTCCACTGCCCATCCATTGCAATTTCATCACTACCAGCCTTTTTGCTACTACCTGTGTTTCCTCTCATCCTCTCCAGCTAAAGTTAAGAATCATCCCTGTCTTTCAACTTGCTAAAACCTAAGCTAGTCAAGGAAATTAATCACAAGAGAAGTGAGAAAGTAGCCAATAGAATAAATACCAATGGCTATCTCCTCTACCATGTCCCCACTGCTACCAAAAATTAGTTTCTTCCTTATGTCTGAGCCTGGGTGTCTCTCTTTACACAGCTACTTTTGTAGCTTCTCCAACATAGAATTGATTTATACAGTCTGAAGAGTGATTGAAAGCCTAATTTCTGCTCCAATTACTGGGTATTGCTTCAGTCATTAATCTACTAAACATAATCAATGGTGTCAGTTATACATCTAGTGAAATTTAGGAAGGTCATGGGATTTTTGGACCCTTTATAAAGGAGATTTTTGCACCACTTTCAGAATAAAACATTTTACAGTGATTGGCAGAGTTCTCAAGAAGAAATGTAATGATATGCAAGAAAGAGAGGGATTTGTTCTATATAGAATCTTAAGACTATCAGGAAGTGACTACATAGTTATGGAACCTATTGCAAAATAAAAGTGCAAGGAATCTTATTTAATATCAAGTTTCAAAAACGACACACTAGAGTATTTTACCAAGTGTGGGATTTATCTATGTTCCAGGCAGTGAGACTGGGCTAATTGCTTGCCCATGAAGTCAGTTCTGGTAAGAACATTTAAGATTTTATTTTAAATTGTTATTGATACATGACAGGTGTACATATTTATGAAGTGAGTATAATACTTTAATACAAGCATATATGATGATTAAGTCAGGGAAATTGAGATATCCGTTACACCAAGCATTTGTCATTTGTGTTAGAAATTTTCCAATTCATCTCTTTTATTTTGAGATAAACAATAAATTATTGTTAACTATAGTCATCCTATTGTGCTATTTAACACAACATCTTATTCCTTCTGACTGTATATATATATTTTTTATCTGTTAACTGTCCCTTTTCCCCACAATGCCCACCCCCACTCTCTAATACTCTTTCCAGATGCTAGTAACCATCATTATACTCTGAGTTCAAAATTTTTTTAGTTCTCAGATATGAGTGAGAACAATATTTGTCTTTCTGTGCCTGGCTTATTTCACTTAAAGTAATGCCCTCTGGTTCCATCCACGTCGTTGCAATTAACATGACTGCATTTGTTTTTATAACCAAATAATGCTTTATTGCATATATGTACCACATTTTTTCTCCATTTGTCCAGTGGTCAACACTTAGGTTGATTCCATACCTTAGCTATTGTTAATCATGTTGCAATAAACACAGGAAAACAAATGTTTCTTCAGTAAACTGCTTTCCTTCCTTTTGGATATATACCTAGCAGAGGGATTACTGGATCATATGGTAGTTCTATTTTTAGTTTTGTGAGGAACCTCCACACCGTTCTACAAAGTGGTTATACTAATTTACATTCCCATAAAGAGCTTATGAGGGCTCCCCATTCTCCACATCCTCGCTAGTATCCCCTATTTCCTGTCTCTTTAATAAAAGTCATTTTAAATAAAGTGAGATTATATCTAATTGCAGCATTTATTTTTATTTGGTGATTAATGATGGTGAGCACTTTTTCATATACATTTTGGCCATCTGTATGTCTTCTTTTGAAAACATCTGTTAATATATTGCCGATTTTAAGTTGGATTAATTTGATTATTAATATTACTTCTGGCAGCAGCAGATTGTTTTATTTTTGTTTAGTTTTCTCCTATTGAGTTGTTTTAGCTTGTCATGAATACTTTTAAAGGTTAGCTGTTGTTTTTTTCTAATAAATCTTGGCAGTTTGTGACTTTTCAAAAATATCTTGTATTTTCTCTCGCTGTTTTTTTTCTGCCTGAAGTAATATCCCTTAAAAATATGACACTATTTTGTTATTGTTTCAAGACAGTCTTAAAGGAGAGAAATCACAACATGGCTGATCACCTCCTATTACAGGGAAAGCATAGAGGGAATCTTCTCAGCAAAAGATAGTAGCAAGAAAAAAAGGAAGAAATCACCAACAGAAAGCTCCTAGAGAGAACAGCAAGAGTATAATGTAGATTTCACAGCTCATAGCTGACTCCAAGGTGATTTGGAGCTAGATTAGATTCTGCTCCAAATGCTGTGTAAAATGAATCCATGAGCCAATGTCAAGGAGGTTATTGGTGGAAAAATACTTACATGAGTTGGGCTTTAAAGGCACATCTAATATTGTGGCTCAGATCTAGGGTAATTAGCATATATTATGAGAATTTGAGTACTTTCTACCACTGTCTTTAGGAAAAATCTTAACATGACATTTTGCAGCCATTCCATTTTGGGAGTTGGCAAGAGTTTGTACTTAACATGAAAAATCTTACAAATGTGAGTCCTATAAGGCATTTGCTATATCAAGAATATATTTAAAAATAATAAAATCAAAACAAAAGCAAATCCTCAAACAGAGGAAAACTTCTTTTCTCTGTGTAGTATAGTTAGTCTTCATGTAAAAGGTAGGAGAAATGTGTGTTTAGCATATTTTCAGTATAGAATATCTTCTGAAATAAACAGTAAAGGACAGAAACTGTTGTCTAAAATCACCTAATCTGAATGAAGGCAAAACTTAATTTGAAATATTTAAGCAACAATTTGCTAAATAAGAATAATCTAGTTGTGTCTCAGCCAAAACCCCTTTTTCTCTCAGTCTGCAATCTAATATTGGACCTGTTTATGTAGAATCTACACTTCCTTGAGTTTTATTCAGAGTATAAGCAGATACAAATTTTCTGTTTTAGTTCTGTTGAGAAATAAGCTTTTCTTTTTCTTTTAAGTCTTACAGTCTATATCTTTTTTGCAATCACAATTGCAGACTTCAAGGAATAGTGGTCTCCTTTAGATAGAATTAGACTTGCAAACACATTGCTGATATAAAAAATCTGAAGAGTTGCCCTGATATTGTTCTTCAAAAATTGTACTTGAAAATTTAAAAAACATTCAGAGAATTAAAGAGGGCCTAGTGTTTGATTTTCTTTCTGTTTTTTTTTTTAAAAAAATTTAATATGCTATCACTGTGAAAAATATTGTCAGATTATTAAATAATATTAGTTGCAAGATTACCTGTCAGAATAAAGCTATATTTACTTATTTTCTAGCAAATTAAACATGACAGTATTAAAGCTTGGATAAAGCTCTGTCTAACAGAGAAATGTCACATGCTGCAAGCATTTTCGATCTAGTTTCATTAACTCCAGTATTACAGACTATACTATGACACTGCTGGCTCAACTGTGATAGTCTAATGTTTTTAAGTCTCTAAGCACTTTCAGATGTTCTTCTATGATTATCTCAGTAAATATTCAGGTAAGGTAAGTAAGGCAGACTTGGCAACCTCATGTTTTTCATGAAGACACAAACTTAGAGTGTGTCTACAAGAGCTACAAGAGTGTTATATCTGTTTTTGCTTTTATTTTTGCTAATTATCTAGATTCCATAAATTTTGCCCGTGTAATTTGCATGTATAATCTTTTACAAATAGTGAAAGTCATTTGAAACACAGGTAGTACCCTTTTAAAACTATACTTATACATTATACTAATGCATGATAGTAAGTCATTGAAATTTGATGCAATTTATAAGATAGACACTTTCAATTTAAAAAAATTAAGTAAATGTCGACAATATTTGAAAAGTTGAATATTAAAGACTTATTTGATGTTTCAAAAGTCCCTTTAAATAGCAGGACATTTAGTAATTAATAATAAAGTAGATTCAATTAAATAGAGTAACTTCCAGACACGTCCCTTTAAATTGTCACCAAGAAGTAGAGTTAATACTTGGTATAGTACAAATTGGATATAAGAAATAGAATTAAAAGATTTCACAGAGCATTTGTTACTAACATAGGTTATCTTGATGTTCTTGTATACCTGCGATGTTATATTACAGTTTTAATTGCTGATCATCCCTTATATTTTTTTAAGGGACCGGGTAGTTTCAATGTGAATAAACAACCACTAGATGGCAAATTTTCCATTTTTTTAGGAAACTTATAGATGCTATATCTAATATTTAGATGGATCACATGCTTTATAATTAGTTGATATTTCATAAATTAACTTTTTTTGCAACTTTAAGCTTCTTACTCAAAAAATAATAGCAATGAACTTCAGTGTAACATTTCAAGAACACAGAAAGAGTCTTATAACTTTCTGGTAACAGATATTTTAAAAAAGTGGCATTTTACTTACATCATTTTCTCTAATATAAAGACACACGAGAAGTTTTCTAAGTCTTACTACAATGTGATCACATAATACACATTTTTGTAAACTGCACTATGTAGTGGACACTACTATTATTCAAGACATTCTATACAAGTAAAAATTTATTCTTTGTCTTCCCTCTGTCACAGAATTTACACTGTAAAATTCCACCCCATTAATTTAAAGGTCATGAACAGTATTCTTACTTCCCATTGTTCATCTAGTATTGGCAATGAGGATAAAGGAAAAAAAGTTTCCTATGGTTACACAGCGAAGCCTTCTTTCTGTGCAGAGATGCTTACTAGAAAACTATTTCAACTTCCCTCTTTCTCATCTCCTATCAAGAAGGTGGCAGCAGGACTCAGTGTACATATCTCAGCATCAAATTATGAAAAGTAAGTGTAATGGATGATTCCTTGGGCCATATATCAAACTCAAGAACTGTTTGTCTCCAATACATGATTCAAAGCAAGTTAGATTTACATTTGTATGCAAAGTAAGCATAATAAATACAATGAATACGTTTATGTGACTTACAATAAACCTTAAAAAGAAATAAACAATACAGTAAGCTTTTTGTCTCATTTAACTTTAGTTTAATGAAAGTTGTTAATTAAACTAAGATTAAACATTAGTTTAAACATTAAACTAATGAACAACTTCCATTAAACTAAGTTTTAATTAAAAAGTTGTTTAATCTTTCCTATGGCAAAGTAGTATTTCATTATATGTCTATTAAAAATCTATTCAACTATTCTTGATCTATTTATATATTCTTACTCTTATACAGCACTAAGTTGATTAATGTAACTTAGTAACAAGTCTGGGAATCAGGAGTGTTACTCCCCAGTTTTTCAATTTTTCAAAAAATTCTTTTGTTTATTATAGGTCATTTGAGCTTTTATGTGAATTTTGAGAACTCATTAATTTGTACCAAAAAAGCATGCAAAGATATTCTTCAGTGATATGTTCATTTTATAAAACAACTGGAGAACAAGTGACACATTAATAGTGAGTCTTCATTATATATTAATATTTCCCCATTATGTGACTCTTTCTTTTCAGCATGTTTTTTCAGTATATGATTCATTTTTATTCATATTTATTATTTCATAATTTATTTTTATAAAATGTATCATTTTTACAAATAAATTTCCAATTATTCATTTTTAATTTATAGAAATCCAATTGAATTTGTATGTTTATTCTGTATCTTGCCACTCTGCTAAACTTGCTACATTTCTTTGTAGATTTCATGCATTCTTTTATAGACAATTGTATCTGCAAATAGTTTTAATTCTTCATTTTTACAGATGATCAATTTATCTTCAAATACAAAGTTTTATTTATTTTTTAAAGTACATGTTTTTCTTTTTGCTTTTTTATTGAACAAAGCATTTCAAATACAATGTTGAATGAAAGTAATAAAAAATACATCCTCATCTCTTCCTGATCTTACAAAGAACATAGTCTTTTAATGTTATGATTTACCTGTAGGTTTTTCAGAGATTCAGTTTTTTGGATTGATAGTTGATATGGTTTGGCCCTGTGTCTCCACCCAAACCTCATGTTGAATTACAATCCTCAGTGTTGGAGGATAGGCCTTGTGGGAAATGATTGGATCATGGGGCAGAGGTTCCCCTTGCTTTTCTCATGATAGTGAGTTCTCACAGATCCGAATATTTAAAAGTGTGTAGCACTTTCCCCTTCCCTAGCTCTCTTCCTCCTGCTGGCCATGTGAATATGTTCCTGCTTCCCCTGTGCCTTCCACCGTAATTGTAAGTTTCCTGAGGCTTCTCCAGAAGCAGAAGCCTGTATATCTCACAAAACCAAGAGCCAATTAAACTTCTTTTCTTTATAAATTACTCAGTTTCAGGTATGTCTTTATAGCAGTGTGTGAAGAGACTAATAATATAGTCTTTGTTCACAAAGACTATATTTGTTCACCGCTAATGCCAGATCAGCGGTGGCATTAGATTCTCATAGGAGTGCAAACCTTATTTGAAGTGTGCATGCAAAAGATCTAGGTTGCATACTCCTTATGAGGATCTAATGTCTGATGATCAGAGGTGAAACAGTTTAATCCTGAAACCATCCTACCCCATCCATGGAATAATTGTCTTCTATTAAATCAGTCCCTGGTACCAAAAAGGTTGGGGACTAATGCTTTAACATATAATTTAGTATTAATATGTCTACCTGCTTTCTAGTAGGTTAGCATACAAAATTTATTATACTTTTACTTTTAACCAATTTGTGTGTTTATTAATATAAATTTCTGGTAGGCAGCATAAGGATCTTTGTTGTACAGTCTGGCTTTCTCTGCCTTTTTATTGTGAAGCTGCACACCAATTTCTCTAAATGCAATGATTGATACAGCAAGGTCAGACTATTATTGTGCTATGTGTTTTCTGATTGTTCCGTCTTTTCTTTGTCCTCATTTTCTCTTTATCTTATTTAAATTAATTGAATAATTGTATGAGCTCATTTTCTCTTATTTATTGATTTATTACTTTTTTATTGTGTTATTATTTATGTATTTATGTATTTTTTTTTTTGAGATGGAGTTTTGCTTTTGTTGTCCAGGCTGGAGTGCAATGGCACAATCTTAGTTCATTGCAATCTGCGCCTCCCGGGTTCAAGCGATTCTCCTACCTCAGCCCCCCCAGGTAGCTGGGATTACAGGCATGCACCACTATGTCCAGCTAATTTTTTGTATTTTTAGTAGAGACAGGGTTTCTCCATGTTGTATAGGCTGGTCTCGAACTCCCAACCTCAGGTGATATGCCCGCCTCAGCCTCCCAAAGTGCTGTGAGCCACTGCACCCAGCCCCAGTTGTATCATTATTTTGGTGGTTGTTTTATTATTTATAATGCATTCCTTAGACTACCTTCAAGTGATGTACCACTTCTCATTTAATATAAGAACCTTACATTATTACATCTTCGTTTCTTCTCTTACATTATTAATACTATTGTTGTCATATAGTCATTTTACACATATGGCAAAAGCTCCACCATATAATCTTCTGTTTTGTTTCAATGTTTAATTAGCTTTAAAATCTACCAGATTTACACAATTTTAAAAGATTTTCTTGCCCATATAGTTGTCATTTCTGCTGTTCATTTCTTTGCATAGACATTGCCAACTAGCACCATTTTACTTGTGTCTGAAGGATATATCTTGTAGGGCACATCTGCTGCTAATAAGTTATTTTAACCATACGCATGTCTGAAAATATTATTTGGTCCTAAGTTTGAAAAAATACTTTGAATGTATATAGAATTCTATAAGGACAGTTCTTTTTATTCCTTACACTACTACAAAAATGCTCCACTGTCTTCTCATTTGTACCACTGCCAATGAGAAATGTCCCATCATCCTTATTTTTATCCCTCTCTACTTTTATGGATATTTTAATATTTTTCTATTTATCAATGTTTTGGGAAGTTTCTTTAAACACATGTATCTGTCATTATTCTACTGGATACTGATACGCTTAATACTCATGTGAACCCTTCACAGATTTCTAGAGTTTTCTGTCTGTGTAACATTCTCTTGCTTGGCACTTTGTCCTGTGGTCTCTCATAGCCTTGATCCTCCTTGATACTCAACTCCACCTCTTCAATCTAGGCTGGTTATCACATTTTGTTTTGTTTTGTTGAGATGGAGATTCTCTCTTGTTGCCCAGACTGGAGTACAATGCCACGATCCCCACTCACTGCAACTTTTGTCTTCCTGGTTCAAGAAATTCTCCTGCCTCAGCCTCCAGAGTAGCTAGGATTATAGGCACCCACCATCATGCCCAGCTAATTTTTGTATTTTTAGTAGAGACAGGGTTTTGCCATGTTGACCAGGCTGATCTCAAACTTATTCTTTGTATTTGCCCTTTGCTATATCAGTGACTAGAATCTCTCTCTAGACAGTAAGCTTGGGCAATCTTCAAGCTGCCTCATTTTTTTTAATACCATGTCTCAAAAATCACTCTTCTTTAGTGCCTGATATCCAGTGTCTTAAAAAAATTATATTTCCTTCCTTTATGCCTCTCCTCCTTCTCTCTCTTCTGTCTTCCACCTCCTTCCTTGCCTCCCTCCCTCCAACTCATCTATTCTTTCTTCTCTTTCTTTTCTTTTCCCTTTTCTTTTCTTTTTTTTCTTTTTTCACCTTACTTCCTTCCTATTCTTCATTTCTTACTTCTCACTTTTTTTTTCTTTTCTTTTTATTTACTTCCCTCCCTCAATCCCTTTTAACCTTCCTATCTCTCTTTCCTTCTTCCTTCTTTATTTGCTGTTGTTGTCTGAGGTGAGAGTAAGTCCAATCTCTGCTTTGCTACTCAACATATGGCAATGGTTTTAGTTCTTTTATCTTGACTTTAATAAAATAATTAAAATATTATTTGACCCAGGGTTTTTTGAAATTTTAATTGCTTCTTTTAAATTTTCTAATTTCCAGATAGAAATGAGCACATTCATAATGCTAACAATTATTTACTGATATAATCAAAACCATTACAAAGCAGAATTATAACATATTTATGGTATGAAAATGTCATGCTCCCGCTGCATCATCATTCCACTGATTTCAGTCCATGTACACACTTGGACCATGCTGCATTGCTGCCATGATGAAGCACTTTTGCCAGAATCCCCTATCTGAGAGCTTTTGCCAGTAGAGGATGAACACCGTGGCTCCTCTAGAGCAGCAGGTGCTTAAGATTGAGGAACGAGAGAACAATGCCATGGGTCTGGTACCGGTCCCCCAGGGTTAGGTCATGGAGCTTGGAAGTGTGGAGCTGAACCTGGGTGCCTCAAAATCATCCATAAACAAAGCCAGTCAATTGAAACCAACTTATACCACAGTCAATCCCTCAAAGGCATCAAATAATATAAAATCAAAAGACTTTATCCAAGCAAAAGCAACATCAAAAACTAAAAGACATCAGGCCTCAAAGATGAGGAAGAACTACTTCAAGTACTCTGGCAACTCATAAAGCCATAATGTTTTCTTACCTCCATATGCCTGCACTAGATCCCTAGCATTTCAGCTCTCAGTCAGGCTGAAATGGCTGAAATAACAGACTTAGAATTAAGAATCTGAATGGCAATGAAGATCAGTATATGTTCTGGTGACAAACAGAAGTTACTTTATCAATTCAGGATAAAGTTGAAACCCAATCCAATAAATTCAAGGAATTCAATAAAATGATACAGGAGCTGAAAGACAAAAATCGTCATTTTAAGACAGATCCAAACTGACATGATAAAGCTGAAAAACTTGCTACAGGAATTTAACAATACAATTGCAGGTGTTAACAGCAGCATAGAGCAAGCTAAGGAAAGAATCTCAGAGCTTGAAGACCACTTACCCAAATCAATTCAGTCAGACGAAATTACAAAGTGAGAAAGAATGAACAAAACTTATGAGAAATTATGCAACAAGACCAAAATGACAACACATTGGTGTCCCTGAAAGAGAGGGTGAGAGAGCAAGCAACTTGCAAACATATTTGGTGATATTATTCCCAAAGTTTCCCCAACCTCACTAGAGAGGCTGGCATTCAAAATTAGGAAATTCAGAGAACACCTGAGCGATACTATACAAGACAACCATCCGAAAGATACATAGTCATCAGATTCTCTAAGGTCAACACAAAAGAATAAAATAAAAATACATGTAGCTAGAAAGAAGTGGCAGTAACTTACATATGGAATCCCATCAAGCTAACAGTAGATTCTTCAGAAAAATGCCTACAAGCCAGAAAATGTGGGCCTGCACTCAGAATTTATAAACAAAAGAAATTTCAGTCAAGAATTTCACAACCAGCCAAATTAAGCTTCATAAGCAAAGGAGAAATAAAATGATTTTCAGACAAGCAAATGCTAAGGGAATTTGTTACCACCAGACTTGCCTTACAGAAAGTCCTTAAGGAAGTGCTAAACATGGAAACAACAGATCATTACCAGTCACCACAAAAACACACTTTAGTACATTTCCATTGATATTATAAAGCAAAAACACACTTTAGTACATTTCCATTGATATTATAAAGCAACTACACAATCAAATCAACAGAATAACGAGCTAATAATACCAAAACTGCATCAAATTCATACATGTCAATGTTAACCTTGAATGTAAATGGGTTAAACATCTCACTTAAAAGACACAGAGTGGCAAGTTGGATAAAGAAGCAGCACCCTACCTTATGCTCTCTTCAAGATACTCAACACACATGCAATGACACTCATAGGTTCAAAGTACAGGGATGGGAAAAATCTACCAAACAAATGGAAAACTAACAGAAAAAGCAATGGTTGCTTTTTTAATTTCAGAAAAAAAACAAGTTTTAAAATAATAACAGTCTAATAGGAAAAAGAAGGAGTTCACATAATGACAAAGGGTTTCGGTCAATGAGAACATTAACTATCCTAAATATATATGCACTCAATACTGAAGCAACCAGATTTATGAAACAAGTTCTTAGAGACCTATGTAGAGATGTGGATAACCACACACTAAAAGTGAAGACTTCAAAACACTACTGACAGTATTAGCAGATCACTGAGGCAGAAAAAGAACAAAAAAATTCAGGACCTGAATTTGACACTTGACCAAATGGGCCTGACAGATTTCTGCAGGAGAGTCAACCCAACAATAGAATATACATTCTTCTCATCTGCACATGGCACATATCTATAATCAACCACATGCTCAGACATAAAACAATTCTCAAAAAATATAAGAAGCCAAAATTATAACTACCTTCCTGGACCACAGTGCAATAGAAATAGAAATCAATACTTAAGAAGATCTCAAAACCATTTAATTGCATGGGAGTTATGAAAGTCACTTCTGAATGACTTTTGGGCAAGCAATGAAATTAAGGCAGATATCAAACAATTTATTAAAAATAATAAAAAAAGAAGATACAACATACCAGAATCTCTGGGACATAGCTAAGGCAGTGAAAGAAGAAAACATAGTGTTAAATGCCCATATTAAATAGAAAGATTTTAAATTAACTAATGAACATCACACCTAGAGGAATAGACAAACAAGAGTAAACCAACCCCAAGGCTAGCACAAGTAAAAAAATAAAAATAAAAAAATCAGAGCTGAACTGAGCAAAATTGAAAGCAGAAAGCCATACAAAGATTAACAAAATCAAAATTTCATTTTTTGAAAGAATAAATCACTTTGATAGACTATTAGCCAAACAAAGTAAAAAAAAGAGAGACGATCTAAATACAACCAGCAATGAAAAAGGAGACATTATCACCTACCCCACAGAAATACAAAAAAGTAAATAAAATTCCCTCAGAAACTATTATGAATGGCTCTATACATGCAAACTAGAAAACCTGGAAGAAACCGAGAAGAAACTGAAACCCTGAACATACCAACAACAAGTTTTGAAATTAAATCAGTAATACTGACCAACAAGAAAAATCTCTAGACCAGATGGATTCACAGCCAAATTCTACCAGATGTATTATATAAAGAAGAGCTGGTACCAAACCTATTGAAACTATTTCAAAAAACTCAGGAGGAGGAACTCCTCCCTAACTTATTGGAGGCCAGCCTCATTCTGATACCAAAACCTGGCAGACACACAATGCAAAAGAACAGTTCAGGCCAATAACCCTGATTGATATGGAGGCAAAAATCTTCAATAAAATACTAGCAAATTAAATCATGCAGCACATCAAAAAGCCAATTTACCATCATCAGGTATACTTTATTCCTGGGATGCAAGGTTGGTTCAATACATGCAAATCATAAAATGTGATTCATTGCAAAAAGAGAACTAAAAACAGAAACCACATAATCATCTCAATAAATGATGAAAAGTCTTTCAATAAAATTCAATATTGCTTCATGTTTAAAACCCTTAACAAACTAGGCTTTAAAGGAACATATATCAAAATAATAAGAGCCATCTATGATGAACCCACAGCCAACATCATACTGAAAGGGCAAAAGCTGAAAGCATTCCCCTTGGGAACCAGAACTAGACAAGGAAGTCAACTTTCACCACTCTTATTCAACATAGTACTGGACATGCTAGCCAGAGAAATTAGGCAAGAGAAAAAAATAAAAGGCATCCAAATAGGAAAAGAAGAGTAAAATTATCTTTCTTTACAGATTACATGATTTCATACCTAGAAAACCCCATAGTTTCTTCACAAAGTCTCCTAGATGTGATATACAATTTCAGCAAAATTTCGGGATAAAAAAAGTCAATGTACAAAAATCCTTAGCATTCCTATATACCAACAACGTCTAAGCTGAGAGCCAAATGAAGAACACCATTCCATTCACAATAGCCAAAAAATAAAAATAGCTATTACTAAAAAGTCAGAATAGTTATAATTAAAAAGTCAAAAAAAAAAAAAACAGATGCTGGCAAAGATGGAAAGAAAATGAAACACTTATATACTGCCTGTGGGAAGGTAAATTTGTTCAACCACTGTGGAAAGCAGTTTGACAATTTATCAATGAACTTAACATAGAACTATCATTCAACCCAACAATCCCATTGTTTGGTATATGCCCAAAGTAATATAAATCATTCTACCATAAAGACACATGCACTCATGTTATTTGTAGTAGTATTCACAATAGCAAAGACATGGAATCAACCTAGATACCCATCAATGACGGGCTGGATAAAGAAAATGTGGTATATATATATATATATATATATATATGCAATATAATACTACACAGCCATTGAAAAAATGAAATCATGTCCTTTGAAGTGAGGTAGATGGAGCTGGAGGCCAATACCCTAAGTGAATGAATGCAGAAAGAGAAAACTGCATGTTCTCACTTATAATTGGGAGCTAAAAACTGAATACACATGGACACCACAGATGGGAACAATAGATACTGGGGCCTATTTGACGGTGGAGGGTCAGAGGATGGTGAGAATCAAAAACACGACCTCTTGAGTATTAGGCTTATTACCTGAGTGTTGAAATAATCTATACACCAAACACCTGTGACATGCAATTTACCCATGCAACAAACTGCACATTTACCCCCGTAACTAAAATTAAAATTTAAAAGAAATCGTACAAAAATAAAAAGTGAATAAAACTCTGTAGTGATCATCACAGTGTTTACCACATAGTAAAGACAGACAGACAAAAATGTCATGCTTTTGAAAAGTGAATTACACAAATAAATGTTTATAAATCATCAGTGGATAACTAAATGACTCATGTCTGGGTATCAATTTTTACACACTTGTCTGTTTAAATCACAAACTATTAATAGTATATCAAAGGGAAAGTGACTGAAAAAGCAGGAATCTTATTTAAATGTTATTACAGCTGAAAATGACTACACATTTACTTCCAAAAATAGTGGAATTCAAAGGTGAATCTCAGAACGTTTTACATTAATAAATTTAAATACATACATTGTAAAAATCCTTTTATAACGTATTTTTCCATTTTCTCTGAAGTTCTGATATATGCAAATACTGACCTGAAGAGACCTTTTGGCATTTGAATTTAATTAGAATCTACCAAACAAACAAACAAAAAAGAGATATTTTCTTTTTGAAAGAGGTGTTGACATCCACCTCTTCAAAAATTGTAAAATAATTGGATTATTTTCTTCCCTTGTCTTATAAACCATGCGAATTTTCTGATTGTATAATTTATTCCTTCATATTTCAGTCAAGATTAAATGCTAATTTACATGATTAAATGTTTATCAATATTGCTTAGAAAAAAATGGTGGCAAGAGGACCTACCAGGATACAGTATCACCAACAAGTATAGTATGAAACCTAACTGAAAGAGTTCCAATAATCATCCCTTATTGGAATTGTGGCAAAACTACCTAAGGAATAAAAAAGTCTGAATTTAGAATTAATATAGACGGACTTCACCTCTCATTATTATTGAAGACTCTCAGATTAGTCTCAAAAGTCATCATTTCTGTGACACGGTTTTTGGTCAAAATGATCTGCCTCATAGGCTCTCCATTCAAAATTTACTTTTCTTGCAGTCCTGCAATCATAGCACATCATTTTCCCTAGTGAAGCTTACCTTTGTGGATCCTTCTTTAACATTTACATTGTTTTCAGATGCTGAAAAGTCAGCAAAGGCAGCCAGCATCAAGCCTTTTTAGTAAAACAGGATTTTTGTCTGTATTTTATTTCAAGATGTTCAAAACCGTCTTTAATTTTGCTCAGATTATCTGTGTCTTCATCGGATCTTTTCTTTAAAGTTTTAAATATCGTAAATGAAGAAAAGTAATTAATCCTTATCTGATCTAAATCAATATGTAAATTTCAGACCATTTGTTTTTTACAACTACCACAAACATACCTAAAGTTATTTTAGATGGTACAATAAAATCGATAATGTGATGTATTGGTAATTACACTGAGACTCTGATTAAAATGCTGACCATTTTTATGCTCAGAAACTTGATTTAACTCAAACATATGCTACAGATGACAGTTTTCTGTACATTAAATAGGAATTCTTGGTCAAAAAAATCAAAATTTGACTTAACATGTAGTCATGAGAAGCATATCCGAAGATACACAAATTATCTTTGGAGGCTTGGAAAAAGAGACCAACAAACACAAATACCTGATTAATATTATATTCTATGTTAGCCAGATGTTGATTTTGATTAGATATGTAGGCTTTATTTTTCTAAACAATTTGAAGTAGTATCATAGAAAAGCTTATACAGTTTACAAAATATTAAACATTTATAGAAGAAAAATATAATATTTTCCTTCAACTCACATGTTTCATTCCTTAATTTGAAATTTTCTATTTCATCTTATACTTAGATTCATATCTTTCTCAAAGGTAGCTCTGGAGTTTTTGGTACCTACAAATCTAACTCAATAGACCTGGTTTTTTGGTGATATTTTCAGTTTCTTTAAAGCACATTTGCTCAGAGAGTAGGGTGCCTAGATATTGTGGGCTTCTGGGTAGAACATCATGTCATATTGATAAGTTCATCCTAACATAGGTAAAATAAGCTTTCCCCAAAGAAACTATCATTTTTCCTAGTTTTGGTTTAAATAATAGTAAACTATGTAACATAGAAACCTAGGATAAATTAGCAAAAAAAAGTAAAATTGAGTAAGTTTGTTCTGTTATATTATTTGTCACTCTAAAATATGGGGTGGTAAAAAAGACTAATATTATTTCGCTTCAGTTTTATAAAAGTATAGCTTGAGAACCACGTTCTGAGAAAGCAGTCCTTTATCATTTTCAAAGTTGGTTTTCCCCGTGGCTGAAGCAGAGATGATTATTATTTTAAACAAGTGCCTGGTACAGGCCTCACTATCCTCCATGAGATTTTAATGGTGCATGCCCTCTTTCAGTGACAATACTTTATCAATGATTTCAACTTTCAGAAGCAGATTTTCTATGCTAAAGCTCTAATTTGGTCTCCAAAATAATTATTTATTTCCATTTCTAGGTTATATTTGCATATTATTAATTATAAAATAAAATACACTGAATGAACTATAATTCAGTAAATAATGGAATGTTTTCTAACTTGGACTAAGAAGTCTTCTTTGAGTGAAGCTTATCAAGAATGTCTTTATCATTGTTATTTTCAGAATTCTATTTAAACATTCAAACACAATCTCCACCAAGAGAAAAAGAAAATTGTTTCTCCATAACCTCAGATGCTGCCTCTTTTCTTTTGTTCTGTTTGTCTAAGCATAGAGAAATACAATTGGGCAAAATGGCCTAAAACATGGTAACTGGAGTCATACAGCAATGGTCCAAGTCCAGCTTTATGACTTTCAAGTCTGTGATTCTAAGAAAATTAATTACCCTCCTCATATTTCAGTCTTCTTATCTATGTAATCATTATATCAAAGGGATACATAAATGTAGCAGGATTAGAAGATGTTACGAATTTTAACTTACGCATATAAATATTCAACATGCTAACTGGCAAAAAGCAAGTTCTTAATCAATGCCACTCAATATGATTATATCAAATATTTATTCATTTGACAGTATTTATTGAGTAACTACTTGCTCCATGATAGGGGTAGAATCATGAGTAAAACAGACATATTCCTCTCCCCTTGGAAGTTCACTGACAGACAAACAAAATCAACACAGATGTTATATATGGTTACAAGCTTCAGTAAGACTTTTTTTCAAAAGTAGAGAGCAGTTACTCTAAGTACACAAAACACAGGAGATAAATTTGTTTAGGTGGTCAAGAACTCCTTTCCTGGGAAAGGTACAGCGTGCTTATGTATGACATCTCTATGATGAATAGGGCTGAACTCAGGAAGGGAGCAGTTAAGAAAAGGATATTCTCTATGCAAAGAAGGAAAACAACTTTTTGAGGTCCAAATGCAGTGAAAACTTCTAGAGAAGGATATTAAGTCTGGAAAACAGAGGGTAAGGGGAAGGTTGGTAAGTGAAAGACCTACATAGCAAACAAAGGACAGGTCACTGACAACCAGGTCATCCATGGTATAGATTGTAATCAGTTGGTGTCCATAGCATAAATTGTGATCAGCGAGTGGTGGAAATCCTTTTGTGGGGTAAAAGGAGAATGAGGGAGTGAGGGATGTAGAAAAATAAGTCAGCGTTCTTACTTTATAATTTTATTGGCTTCAGTGTAGAGAATGGACTCGAGGAGGCAAAAATAACGAGGGGAGGTGAAAAGAGATGGAATTTGTAAAACTAGAGTTGAAAAAAGAGAGTAGCTTAGATTGGGTACAGACAGTGGCTATGAAGAGATGTAGGACATGTGTAGGGAAGATTTTCTAAGCAAAAACAGCAATTCTTGGAAGAATATTGAAAATGAGGAGAAAGAAGATATTGACCAATGTGATCCTGGAATTCCGACTTGCACAAACTAATTTGTAGAAAGCTATTCTATGGAATAGAGCAGAAGGAAACTGAGCAAGACAGAGTAAGAATTAGGAGCTCAATTTTGTACATGTTATATTTGAATGGACTCTATGACATCCATCAAAGAGGTCAAGTAGAGAAGTGGCTGTGTAAGACTACAGTTCAGGAGAGGGGAGAGCTAGATTTAGAGATACAAATCTGGAAATACAGTTATGGATGGTAGTTAAAATCATGGGATAAAATGACTGCACTCTGTAAGAATTCAGAATCTTAAAAAGCAAGCAGTTAAAACATGACATGTCTTCTCCCACTCACATCACTATAAAATGCAAGAATATAAACATTGCTCTTTGGTGTTTTAGTTTACTACATATGCAATCTTGAGCAAAAATATCCACAGCAAAAATATACAGTTATCTGAATATCCAGGAAATCATACACTTTCTAATGTATATTTAGACAGGAAGTAGAGAAATCAATGATGAATCAGTTAGTAAACTAGAAAAGGTATTGTTTATGTGGTCAAGGTAGTAGAGCACTGAGATTTATTTAGGGTAGGATGCAAGTAGTGAGTGTTTATTAAGGTGAGATAGGATGAAGGTTGGGGTTTGGCCCTAAACTGGTTTACCACTATATTCCCACTACCTTTATGTTTCAAGTCTATGATAATTTGACCTTTCCAGAATTCTGAGATTGTGAGCAGCTTTCCCCTAAATGTCCTCCAACTGCTGTTCTAACCAGTTTATTCAACGGAGCTAGTCATACTTGTCTAAAGCAATGTTCTAACTGGTGTGAAACTAAATGAATAAAGGGGAGATCAATAAAATGAATAAATATAACATCAGAGAAAGGGCCAACTCATGTTTTATATGTAAGGATTAATTCAGCAGAAAAGTCAGAATTTATAAAACACAATACTCATTATTAAATATGACATCATTGTTTGGTGATATAATAACCTAAGTGGTAAAAATTGTCATACAGAGTTCATATAGTTTATGTATTCAGTGATCATCATAAACACTATGTAGCTTTTCTGGATGTGCTGTCATGGAAAAAAATAAATCCACACTACTCATTTTTTTGGATAAATTTTTAAAGGATAATAAAATTTCCATTCAGTATTTTACTTTAGAAATGCTATCTCTTCTGGGCAGTGACTCCTACTTTTACTGCATATTAAAATATTATATACTGATGATGATTAATTGCTAGTTTTACTGGTGTGGTTTTCAATCAATCATGAGCACAGAACCAATTCTCTATGAGTTTAAGAACACATAAATCCATCAAATACATACTGTATTAAATGATTTGTCTAATAAAAAACTAGACTAAACATAAAATTGGACCTGATTTTCAATAGTTTACACATGCCAAATCTCATAAGACAATTTGATTCCAATACTAAAGATGATTTTGGTTGGTACATGGGTTAATTTAGGAATTTTTATCACTCACAACTCTTTGTGAATAAAAACAAAGTATTTTCAAAAGCAAGAAACTTGTTAAGTCTCCTGTTTTATTTCTAACTATATGTTGTTATTAATTTTATATTTGTTAATTTATTATAATTTCTTGTCACTACCGCATTAATATTTTCAAAACTCCAACTTACATGAAAGTATTTACAAACTACTAATGCTGAATATATCCTGTTCACTTTAAAATGTATTTGGTATAAACCAAACTAAGAAAATATGAAACATTAATATTTATAGGAGCTTATTCAAAGACTTTAAAAATTTTCAAACACACATAATGTATGTTTTTCTTTCTGAGCTGCTGGAGTCTCAAAACTATCAGTTATAATAAAATAATAATTAGTAAATACTTAACCTAGTTTGCTTTTAAGTATATAAGGTGAATTGCTTAATGTTTCTAGATAACTCCCACCTACAAAGTGTTTATATTTATTCAACAAGAGTATAAAAATTTCAATACATTTGATTTTTTAAATTCTGAAATTATAGGTAACTAGCATATTAAATAACTTTTAATAACATTTAATAACTTCATAGTATTCATGATACCCAAAGTTATAATTTTTTTCATAAAAGATCTCAATGAGATAATAGATAAACTTATATTTAGGTCTCTTACATAGAGAAAAACCATTGCCATACTTAATAACTGCAGATTATACTTCTCCCTCATTAAAATAATATTACATTATAGTACATGTCTTAATGTGACATTAGAATATGTTCAATCTCTTAAAATTAAAATATATATAATGCATATAATTGAAAATTTTTAAGGATAATTTTTAATCTATAACTTTACATATGTCATAATTAGGAAGCACAGATATATACACTCACACATATATACACATATGTTATACATATATAATTTTACATATTCTTTTTGCTACTAATCAAATTTATAAGAAACTGATTCAATCAAAAGTTTGAAAAGATGCTTCTGTTACTAATTTGTTATTGAGTAGTAATTAAAATTTCTTAACATATTCATTATAATTTTCTTATATTTCTCCTGTAGTTCTTCTTTAATAATGTATTCTGATATCACATGAATCTAAATGCAAATCCTTTCATAACCTGACTATATTCCAAAACTAGTAATGATATGGTTTAGAATTGTAATGAGCCAATTCTCTAAAAATGTAAAACTCGGGAGTTTTATGTCTATGAAGGATTTTCTGTAAGTCTTCAAAGTAGCAGAACTCTACACAAAGAAGCATAGTATTAGAAATAAACTAGAAATACATATTGAGCTGCTTAAGAAGGAGACACAATTTCAATACTGAGCCAGCAAATCACAACAGCTAAATGCAAAGGGGCTCCACGACAGCTTAATTCAAAGACTTACTCTGAACAAGGCAAAAGTGAACACAAAGTAAAAGGACCAAAAGAGAAGTTGGGACAAAGAATAAGACAACTGTGTTTCAGGAGCAAAAAGAGAGGTAAAATAATGTTGCTGTCCAGTAACCTCATTTTGTCCACTTCATTACTCCTGGAATAGATTCAAATCACAGGGATCTTAGATAATATGCTAAGTCAGTTACTAGACCAATATATGAGATGCATTAAGATGATGTATAAAGCAAATTTCACCTTCAGGTAATGGAAAAACTCATATAATTTAATGACAGTAGATAACAGAAGAACACCACAATCTCAGGAATAGGAGAACCATTCTACTTGAAGACTTACAAACATGCATGTATGTTCAATTGGTGGCGATAACTTTGAAAACTTCCAAAAAGAAAAGTGATGTGTGTGAACCAATAGAAATTAATGACCAAACTTTTAATGAAATTAGAACTTGAGCAATCAAAACTAGGCTGGCATCTCTTAACCCACATTTTCAACCTGAAACATTTTAGACTTAGTAGCCACAAGAGCACACATGGAGAAATGGGAGGAAATTGAGAGGTGCTTGGAAGCCCCACGGGGACTTACTGTACCTGTGTCCACATCCTTCACCTGTTGCCTGGCTCGAGTTGTCTGGCTCCACTTTGAGCTCTTGGAGAACCAGCCCTTTTTCGTGTGGTCCAGGAAAGTCCATGCCTGGCACCACCTCCTCCTCTAGGGACTCCACATAGAAGAGAGTCCTGGCTGGCTGCTGGGTACCCTGCCCAGGAGTCCCTTGCTGCAGCCTCGTGGCAACTGGAAGCAGGGTGCCATTCAGCGGATTGAAGGAAGAGGAGGAAGAAGACGGGGAGGATGAGGAAGAGGAAGAAGAGGAAGGCTTCTTCCAAAAAGTGCTCACACCGCTTCTCTCTTGGCTTTTGAGCAGGCGGCTCTGGCTGGGTCCCCAATGCTCAAAGCTTCCACTGCCGTCCTGTTGCAGGCAGCCGCCCCCCGCCGAGCCACCAGTGGACGGTGACGGGTGGCTGAAGAGTTTCCAGCGGAGTCGCAGGATGTGCTTCACATCGAAGTCTTTTCGCCCAGAACCTGACATGCTTTACGCACACAAGGCAAAAGGCTCGTAGCTCACGCAAGAGTAGGCTGGCCAGTAGGTGGGGGAGGCCAGAGGAGCCCGGGGGCGGAGGAAGAGGCGGGATGCGCCCTCTGCACCCTTGAGAGCCAGAAGACCCGAAGGCGGGCTGCGCGCCCTGCCAGATGAAGGCTGGAGCGCGGACGGCAAAACCGCGCGGTTCAGCAGCGATTGGGTCGGCAGGACCTGGGCGTGGGGACACCACCAGGCGGGAGCAGAGGCAGGAGTGGGACGCCAAAGGCTGAGAATCCTCGATACCCGCGCGGGAGCCCCGTGGTTATGGCGGGGAGGGACGACCCTGAGGCTGAAGATGCGCGAGGGAGGGAGGTCTGAGCGCTGGGAAGCTCCGGAGGCAGCCGCAGCTGGATACACCTCACTGGGATGCGCTTGTGGCAGAGCCTTAAATAGGGAAGGTGGTGGCGTTCCTGTCCTTGCAGCTCAGAGTTCAATGTCTGGAGAGCGCAGAGAGAAAGAGCCCCAAGTCTCCATGAAGCGTACCCCCTGCCAGCTCTCTTGGCGCACCTGCGCCCCAGTCCCTGGCCTTTCCGAGGTTGCCCTGACAGCCTGCCGGGTGGCGCTGAGAAAGTCAAATGCTTTCTGCAATGCCAGAAGAGGTGGTTTTATATAGTCAGTTTGTAAAAGAGAAAAATAGATATTCTAGCAAATATAGGGAGGCAAAAGAAAAAGCCCGCCTGTGAAGCTGTCAAGGTCCTCACAGTACAATTTTCTCTCTGCCTCAGCGCCTCCTCCTCCCCCGTAAGTGACGCAGATGTGCACTAGGGCCTATACGGAGAGATGGAGGGAGGGAGGGAAGGCTTCAATCTTCTTTATGCAAGTGAGTCTGCTGCTCTTATTGTCCCCTTGTGTGGGTCTTGTCACCTTTTTTCACCCTCCTTCCTCACTACATTACTGTGTAGCAATACAAGAAAAGAAAACAGGGATTATCCTTTTGCATCAGTAAACACTAAGCATGAATCATGGCAGTGTAAACTTAATAGGCTGCCATCGGTTTGCAGGTTGCAGGTTAATGGCTTGAATTCTTTAATAAACTGCATCCTTTAACCTTTAGCCTTAGTTTCTCTGTAGTGAGGCACAGAAGAAACAAGGATGCTGGAGTCTAACTGTGATGATGCCACCACCCTGACACTTACATTGTGATTCTGCTATTAATGCACCCAGGCAGTGCTTCACCCCTGGGGCCAGAGGCGTACAGTAGAAATTTGAAGATGGGCATCTGAACACGGAGGACCGGTTTTGCAAAATCAGTGCATTTGGTGTGTGTGTAGCCTCGGAATGAAAGCTGTTATCAGTGTAAATCAAGAACGGAGTAAAATTATAAAAGAGAATTTCAAGGCATAACCTTATAGTACATAAATCATTGTACAAAATGCATGGAAGAGTTTAGGCAATAAATGAGAATAGCCAAAGGCTACCTAATATCTTGCAAATAGGTGGTTAGAGAAGATATGTTTTTCCCTTATATCTATATTTAGAATGGTCAGGATTGTTATCGCTTTCAGAACATGACTACTTTGAATTTTTTTCATCTTTCCTTCAATGAGCCATTAAAATAGAGCCCAGTAACCTTTGTTGAAGGCAAGGGGACTAGGGAAGCAGTGAGTTCCCTAACTCAACCAGGAATATGATTGTTGTCCATTCATGAAATTCACAGTTTCAGCAACCCCTAACAGAGCATAGGAATCAACCACTGAAGTGCAGTTAGGCTACTGTTCAGTTACCCCCAATGCTGAGCTGTAAACTTAACCAGAAACCAAAGCTAAATTTGAAGTCCTCAGACAAAGTTGGACTTCTTTATTTTAATAAAATAAGAAATTAAGTACATAAAAGACCTATTTTTAGGGGAATAAAAATCACTATTGTGCTTAAGTATTGATTTATGCCACAACAGCTGGACTCCAATCCCTTGTGCCTTGATTTTTCTCTCAGTATTCAGTGTTTTTTGTTTTTTAAGCAAAAAGAAAAATAAAACAAAACCCTTTAAAGCCGAAAATGGTGATAGATCATTTTCATCCAAGAATGGAATCAAGTATTTCCCTTAGGGAAGAAAATAGTGTATGAAATTACATGTCACAAACAGGACAGATAAAACTTTCCATCAGAAGTAATGTTGAAAGTTGAAGTGCATGTAATTAATTTATATAGAAATTAGAGCTTTATGGATTCTCCCATTTGATTTAAAATAATATCAAATAACATAATTCAAGCCTCTATAGCTATGTTTTTCATTAGTTAATATCCATCACCATTCAAAAACTATAATATAAAATTCCTTTGTTATTTTAAAAGTCAATTTTGCAGTTTCTTTTTTCTCTGCAGTTCTAGAAAGAGTAATCCACTGCTAAAAGTTATATGTTTAAAGGATGATATTTTATATGACCCAAAAGAGGTGTAAGATTAATTTGTGGTATAAAGGAACATGAATTAGAAATATTGTCACATTTAGCAGATGATGAATAATGCCTATTTGTTAGTCTTATAGTAATATTTAGTATGTTTAAAGCACTGCTATAACCTATAATGTAAATATAGATACCTTTCTATATTTGTCATACATATAATATATAAGTTTGAAAAAAAATCACTCTTCATGGGAATATATTTAAATAAATTCTAAATATTTTCATTTGATAATTAAATTGAATTTTAAGAAATAAGCTATGCATGAAGTTATGTTAAACTGAAATGATTGACAAAGAGGATTATATTATTTTCACTTGATCGTTACCATGCTACAGTATTGTAGAAAAAGAAGGAGAAAAAAATAATGGAAGAAAGAGAGGAAAGTGAGAAGGAAGAGAAGAGAAGGAGATAAAGAAAGAGGGAGAGACTGGGAGGGAGGGAAAGGCAGAAGCAGGGGGGAAAGGAGCAAGGAAAATAATTTGCTTGGATATCATGACTTAACTTGGCATATTAGATAAAACCCTTGAAAAATATATGTTGTAAAATACGCCATTAATTAATTCGTTTATCCATTATTCAAAATAAGAAACTTTCATTAATCACTTAGTTCCAATGCAAACGAGTAACAAATATGAAGGAATTGGTTCCATGCAGCTTGCTGGAGGAACTCACAAAAGAGGATTGTTTAACCAGCCATAAATAATAATTGACTTGTGAGTCAATTGAATTAAGATTTAAGATAACCAGGCTTATAGGCAAGAAGACATTGACATAATAAAGACCACTTTTAGGAATCCTAACAATCACATTACACTTTGTTTTAAAGACAGAACCGATTTAATTATTCTAACGCTATTGAATTAAATTGAACTGTCAGTTAAATCAATCAGAGTCTTTCAAATGAATGTCCATATGGTCTCCATAGTTTCCTGAAACAATGTAAGCAAAAAACGCTAATCAGGATACAGAAAATCTGTGGAATGCTCAAGTATTTACTGTAATACACAAATACAAAAGTCTTCACATAATTATTAAATCAAACATGGGTTTAAAATATATCACACTGAAAGTTTCTACAACTCAAATATTCAAACAATAAGCAAAATTGGCTTTGGATCTGTCTTAGTCCATTTTCTGTTACTTGTATAGAATACCTGAAGCTGGGTCATTTATAAAGAAAAGGAATTTATTATAGTTATGAAGGCTGAGAGGCCTAAGGTCTAGGCGCTGCATCTGGTGAAGGACTTTTTGCTGGTGGGGACTCTGCAGGGTCCTGAAGCTGCACAGGCATCACATGGCAAGAGGGCTAAGCATGCTATCTAAGGTCCCTCTTCCTTTTCTTATAAAGCCACTAATTCCACTTCCATGATAATCCATTAATTCATGACATTCTGGCTGCAAGATCCAATCACTTCTAAAATGCCCACCTCTCAATACTGCCACAACAGAGATTATATTTCAACATGAGTTTTGGAGGGGACAAAAATTCATACCGCAGCAAGATTAAAGAATTTTCTAGACAGAAAGCTTCTTACTCTTAGTGACTATTTTCTAAACAAATGCATTTAAATGCACTCTTTTCTAGGAAAAGTGATTCTGATTTTTTGAATCTCTGTGACAAACCTACAACGTCTAGAAATTTGCTTCTACGTGATAAAACTCAACAAAAACATTCGAATGGCTAATTATGTTGCAAATAGAAAGTTCATACCTTATAATGGCTCTTGTGATTTGTCTTTGATTAATTTTTAACAACATGTATCTATATACATTTTATTAGTCCATTTTCACACTGCTATAAAGACATAGCTGAGACTGGTAAATTTATAATTTATAATTTATCAGGTATGAGTTTATAGCAGTGTGAAAATGGACTAATAAAAGTTAATCAGTTCACAGTTCTGCAGAGTATACAGGCTTCTGCTTCTGGGGAGGCTGCAGGAAACTTATAATCATGGCAGAAGGCAAAGGGGAAGCAGGCAAGTCCCACATGTCTGAAGCAGGAAGAAGAGAGAGCAAATGTAAAGGTGCCACACACTTTCAAAAAAATCAGATCTCATAAGAATTTTATTGTAAGAACAGCAAGATGGAAGTCCATCCTCATGATTCAATCACCTCACACCAGGCTCCTCCTCTGACGCTGGGGATTACAATTTGACATGAGATTTGGGTGGGGACATAGAGCCAAACCCTATCATATAATAAAATAAAATATTATTTAAAGTTAGAGAATTCAATTTAAAATAATTATATAGAATTCTTGATGTATAATTTAAATAAAAATTGTTTGGCATTGACTTTTTTCCCAAAATGATTGAAACATAATACCGTATAGCACTAATGTTAAGTTATCTCTTGCATAATCAAGGGTCCCTACCTTTAAAACAAATACACATAACCATTGAGGGTCTATTAATCTTCATTACAGTATAGGAATCTTTTCCTTAAGTAGCAATTAAGGGACTGCTTAATAAACATTTGGAAGTATTCATTGATCCCCAGGGGCCATTTTAATCTACTCAACCTCCTTGGTTTATTTGACCTTTTGACTTGGCTCTGGCAATACATGTGTATAGTTGAGGAATTCTTATATAAATTCCTGAGTTAATTTCATTAACAGGTAAATTCAAAATGGCATTAAAATAATCAATTTCTATTAATGATGAGCCAGGTTTTATTTGTGTGTCTTTTTATTTTCCAAAATTCTGGGCAGAATATTGACAGTGGTTTGTGAACATTCATTATTTTCATTTTGGTACTGGTTCCTGTCTGGCTAATCACACTGATGAGGGAATTATTTTATATATATATATATATATATATATATTTTTTTTTTTTTTTTTTTTTTTTGAGACGGAATTTTACTCTGTCATCCAGGCTGGAGTACAGTGGCGCAATCTTGGCTCACTGCAACTTCCACCTCTCAGGTTCAAGCAATTCTCCTGCCTCAGCCTCTCAAGTAGATGGGACTACAGGCACCCGCCACCATGCCCTGCTAATGTTTGGATTTTTAAGAGAGATGGGGTTTCACTATATTGGCCAGGCTGGTCTCAAACTCCTGACCTTGTGATCTGCCCACCTCTGCCCCTAAAGTGCTGGGTTTACAGGGTGAGCCACCAGGCTCAGCCTATGATATGATTTTTAAAACCCTTTATATCTCTTTTATGAAAATATTTATAGATCGAAAACAAATATATAAATATAGGCATACAGCTATAGATAAATGTACTAAAGATGTATATACATTTAATATGTTATTATATTTCAAGAATATTTTCTAATGTGTAAAATACATTTGGTGGCATGATATTCCTATTTCGTGTAACATTGGAATCTTTGAAAAAGAAAACTGCTTAACTAATACTTATTTACAAAGGGATAAGATTTCCCTAATATTAAAATGTAATTTCATTATTCTGCATATTGTACTTAAATTTGCCTGTATCACTAGAGTGAGTTCCCTGAAATTTTAATCAATATTATCCTTTTGTAAGTCAACTCTGAATAAACTTTGCAGATATCTTATTATCTGTTGTCTCTTTTGGGACATGGGCTTTTGGAGACTTTAAAATATTTTCTCAAATCAGGTTTCTACATTTCTCTTTCCATCTTGAGACGTATTTGCCAAATCATTCTAATTTCAATCACTCACATTATTACCAGGTATTTTAACAATCTGGGACAAAAATGCATAGATTTAAAAGCTAAGATCTAGTTTGCCTTAACATAATTCTAATTAGGGATATAACCTAAATTACAAATAGTTTTCAAATGTTCTTTTTTCAGGAAGTTCATGTGTAAGTAATATGTGAACTTAAAACACCTAAGAATAAAATTTTATAGTTAATCTCTTTTAGAACTAGTACTGTGTTTTTTACTTCAAGTAAATTATATATTCAGAGTATTGGGAAGATTATTCCGAGATATCAAATTACTTGGAAACACTATTACTGTAAGTAAATCGGCTTCCAAAATCTCATTTGAAAATCACAACTTGACACTTAATATATTTTCCTGAGTCTTACACCCAGTCAGGATGCTTTTAGTTCACCAGTCCAAAAGATTATTACTTGTCAGCCCCATGGGAAGCTAACAAGATGACCCTTTGCCTTGAAACCTGTCTCCTGCAAATGTGATGCCCTCTCCCTTTCTGTGCAACTCTAGCTATTGGCCATCATGACAGATGTAAATTCTCATTCTTTATAGCTTAAAGGAACTATGACATGAACTTCACACAATCATATACTAAAGTCTAAAAAATATTAAAACAGATAACTCTCCAAATTAAAGCGCTGCATATAATTATTGAAACTGTAGCCTACACAAGTTTTAATGCTATGTCTAGGACAAAATTACAAGTTAAATGATAGTAGCAAAAGGAATGATGAGTTTTCAGATTATATTACATTCTTTAAATCTCTTCACACTAGATAGATTCCCAGATTAAGTATAGACTATTTTCTTCAACAGGTATGAAAAATTTTATACATCATATTATTTTCTTCTTAGTTGGATAATGATTCAAGAAACTAAGAAAAGAACTATTATTTTATTACATCCTACTAAGTGCCAGACAATGATCTTATCTATCTTGATAAAAATCTTATTAGGTAGGCATTATAAATATGCTTAATATGAAAAAAAGTAAGATCAACTGGCCCCTGATTTTTTTAAATTAATTGTTTAGACACTCCTCCATAAGCTGTATTTTTATTTTAAAATTCATGTATGAGAACTAAAAATAAAATGACAAATTCATTAAAGCCAAGGATTCTCAGTATCATTTCATGAGCTATGTGAGCTCTGCTTGATTAGAAGAAAAACTCCTGGTAATCTCAAATTTGAGCTCTTTCGTGTCTGTGTGTGTGTGTGTGTGTGTGTGTGTGTGCGTGTGCGCATGCCTGTGTGGGTATGTTAGTCCCTTTTGTGCTGCTATAACAGAACACTATATACTGAGTAATTTATAAATAACATATTTATTCTCTCATAGTTCTGGAGGCTGGGAAGTTCAAGACCAATGCACTAGAATTTGGTCTACAGAGAATCTTGCTCTGAGCACATATGGCAGAAGAACAAAAGAGAGAACAAAGTCTGTGACTCCACATGGCAGAAGAGCAGTGGAGTCACAGAGTGACTCCTACAAGTCCATTTTATAGTGTCATTAATCCATTCACAGGGGAGGGAGCCCTCGTGACAGAAACACCTCCCAAAAAACCCATTCCCCAACACTATTGCATTGGGGATTAAGTTTCCAACAGAAGAATGTGTGCAAAATGCATTCAGACCATAGCAGTGTATATTGTTTTCAAGTCTATATGTCTGTATGTGTATTTGCGTAGATAAATGGGTGGCTATATCACTATAGAAACAAAAATAATGGTTTTTTTTGGGGGGGGCAATAAATTTTGGGAAATGAAGATGATCTTACTAGACTAGGATGGTTCTGCAGGAAAATCAGCATGTCATTTAATTTTGAATTCATAGTGCCTGTCTATGATGGCATGAAACACCAAGAAATAATGGATGGTTCTGAATTTATCATAATGAGAAATGGAATAAGGGGATTAACACTTTATAGTGAACCAGAGGTCAGGAAACATAGAGCGCTTTTTAAAAAAGTACTCTGAAACTTGGGATCTACAATTATTTAGTGTGAAAACAAATAGAATTATAAAACTCAGTGGTTTCCAGAATATTTTGGTGCTCTCACTTGTGTTTCTAAAGTACTATAAAATACTCAAGAAAAATTCAGCATGTATTATGCATACTCATTTTATCAAAGAGGCAATGCAATGTGCAAGTTAGGAAGTTTTTTATTGTAATTCTTAAAACTGTATTTTTAAATTAAGGAAGATTTAAATATTCACATTTAAATCTATAAGCCTTAGTTACATTAAAAATTCCATCCCTGCATTATTCATCCTTTCATTTATTCAAACATATTTTTTACTGAGCACTTACTTTGTGCCAGGCCATGTTCAAGGTGATGGGGGTGTATCCGTTGAAAGAAAAAAAAAAGGCCCAAATCTCTGCCCTCAAGTACCTTACATTCTTGAAATTAGAGACATAATCCAACAAATAAATATAAATGTTTCAGATGATGGAGACATCCATGGAGATAAATAAACCATGGAAGAAATATGGGAGTTTTGAAGGAAAGAGGGCTGAGCTTTAAGTAATCTATGTGCTTAAGCTCCACTGATAAGGTGGCACTTCTCCCTGTCCAAAAGAAATTGAAAGCATAGGGGAATAGAGAAGCAAGGGTTTGGGGGCATGATAAAGTTTGGTGTATTTAAGGAGTCAGAACTACCAGAGGTGAGTGAGCAGAAAAGGAAGGAGTCGGAAGGGAGCTCAAACAGGCAGCAAACAGGACACCAGTTCACTTACAGGATCTTTTAGGCCAGTGCACAGATACTAGTTTTTATTCTGAACGAGATGGAAAGCCAACAGAAGAGTTGGTGCACTGGAATGACTGCACCTGACTTACATTTTCTAAGATCACTCTGGCAGATGTGGTGGGAATAAACAGAAGAAAGCAAGGTAGAGAAAAGGAAAAACAGGGGACAGACTATGTAATAAAGAGCTAATGATCCTAAATATATACGCATCCAATACAGGAACACCCAGATACATGAGGCAGGTTCTTCATGACTTACAAAGAGACTTAGACTCGCACACAGTAATAGTGGGAGACTTTAACATTATACTGTCAATTTACTTTACAGTTTGGTATGTTTTTGCAGTGGCTGGTACTGGTTATTCCTTTCCATGTTTAGGGCTTCCTTCAGTAGCTCTTGTAGGGCAGGCCTGGTGGTGATGAAATCTCTCAGCAATTGCTTGTCCATAAAGGATTTTCTTTCTCTTTTGTTTGTGAAGCTAAGTTTGGCTGGATATGAAATTCTAGGTTGAAAGTTCTTTTCTTTAAGGATGTTGAATATTGGCCCCCACTCTCTTCTGGCTTGTAGGGTTTCTACCGAGAGATCTGCTGTGAATCTGATGGGCTTCCCTTTGTGGGTAACCTGACCTTTCTCTCTAGCTGCCCTTAGCATTTTTTCCTTCATTTAAACCCTGGTGAATCTGACAATTATGTGCCTTGGGGTTGCTCTTCTTGAGGAGTATCTTTGTGGTGTTCTCTGTATTTCCTGGACTTGAATTCTCTCCGTCACATTCAGGTACACCTATGACACGTAGATTAGGTCTTTTCACATAATCCCATATTTCTTGGAGGTTTTGTTCTCTATTGTTTACTCTTTTTTCTCTATTCTCGCCGTCTTGTTTTATTTCATTGAGTTGATCTTCAATCTCTGATATCCTTTCTTCTGCTTGGTCAATTTGGCTACTGAAACTTGTGTATGCTTTGCAAAGTTCTCATGCTGTGTTTTTCAGCTCCATCAATCGTTTATATTCTTCTCTAAGCTAATTATTCTAGTTAGCATCTCATCTAACCTTTTTCCTGGGTTCTTAGTTTCTTTGCATTGGGTTAGCACATTTTTTTTTTTAGCTCTGAGAAGTTTGTTATTACCCACCTTTTGAAGCCTGTTTCTGTCAATTCTTCAAATTCATTCTCCATCCATCTTTGATCCCTAGCTGGTGAGGAGTTGTGATCCTTTGGAGGAGGAGAGGCATTCTGGTTTTTGGTGTTTTCATCCTTTTTGCGCTGGTTTCTTCCCATCTTAGTGGCTTCATCTACCTGTGGTTTTGGTAGTTGATGACTTTCAGATGGGGTCTCCGAGTGGATGTCCTTTTCGTTGATGATGAAGTTACTTCTTTCTGTTTCTTAGTTTTCCTTCTAACAGTCAAGCCCCTCTGCTGCAGGACTGCTGGAGGTCCACTCCAGACCCTGCTTGCCTGGGGATCACCCGTGGGGGCTGAAGAACACTAAGGGTTGCTGCCGGTTTCTTCTTCTGTTATCTTTGTCCCAGAAGGGTACCTGCCAGATGTCAGCCTGATCTCTCCTTTATGAGGTATCTCTTTGGGTATGCAGGGGTTGGGGATATGCTTGAGGAGACAGTCTGCCCCTTATAGGAGCTTAAGTGCTTTGCTGGGAGCTCCGCTATTCCATGCAGAGATGCTGGGCAGGTACTTTTAAGTCTACTGCAATGGAACTCATAACTGCCTTTTCTCCCAGGAGCTCTGTCCTAGGAAGGTCGGCTTTATTTATAAGTTCCTGTCATGCTGCTGCCTTTTTTCATAGATGCCCTGCCCTGCATGGAGTAGTCTAGTCACAGTCTGCCAGCAGAGGTGTTGCTGAGCTGCCACTGCCCCAAGCTCTGCCCAGCTGCTGTGTGTACTGCCTTGGTAGTGGTGGTCGTCCTTGCCCACACTGAGCTGGACCATCTTGGGTCCAGCTGCGCTTGCTGGGAAACTCTCAATCCAGAGCATTTCAGATTGCTTGTTTTGTGGGGATGGTACCTGCCGAGCCAGATCGCCTGGCTCCCTGTCTCTGCCCCCTCCCTTTCAGTTGAATGAGTGGCTCTGTCTCCCAGGCATTCCAGGTGCCAGTTGAAATGGCCACCGAGATTTGTGTGAGTTTCTGTGTGCCAACCTGGCACCGGCTGAAACTGCTGTGCTGAAAACTTGTGGCACTTTTTGGCCCAGGAATCTCCTTGTCTGTGGGCAGTGAAAACTTTTTTGGAAATGCAGTGTGCACTCACCCTCTGCATTGTTCTTGCTGGAAACTGCACTCCAGAGCTGTTCCTATTCAGCCATCTTGGATCCTCCTCCAATTATAAGAAGTTTAAGGGCTAGGTTACATTCCATCTCTATAGAATATTTTGTAGATATTAAAATGCTTTAGAAACATTTAGAATCACATAGAAATACTTGTGCTATAATATTAAATGTATAAATAGGATACAGACTTACAGTGGATATCAGTTATTTTAAATTTTTATAGAAAATTATATTATGAGGCTAAAAGTAAGACAGTGGAATTCGGAGTGATTTAATCATTAAAAAGAAACATTCTATATCATTTTTGTCTTTCACAAAACCACATAACATATTTTATAAACTTCCAAAGGGAAATAAATTTATGAAAGAGCAATAACAATAAAAGACTAAGAGAAACATGCCCACATACATGCACCCATTCTCACCCACATAGGCACTCAGACTACAAGAACCAAAGAGGACTCATTCTCATTTATTCTAACATCTACTGTTTTCTACCCTCTCATCTACTTTTGTCAACAAACTTGATATATTACCTTGATAATTTTGTCTCCAGTTTCTGCTGGAGTGAGTGCTTACTGTATAAAGAAAATGAGTAAAAGTTTTCAGAAAATGCAGTAACTATGACTAACATTGACTATTTTTTTCTTCTTTTTCATGCTTTTCAAAATGGTAGCATAATAATTTTTGAAAACATCCTATATTTAACGAAAAGCAATCTTAAAATTTATCTGTAAAAATATCAAATGAAAATTGAATCAAAATCTTGTCTTTTTTAAAACCTTCATGTTTATATTCATTCTTTCTAATACTAAATACCTCAGATGGATTCTTACAAGCAAGAAATTTGTGTTAATATAAGAATTCTGGGCCAGACACAGTGGCTCATGCCTGTAATCCCAACACTTTGGGAGGCCGAAGTGGGTGGATCACCTGAGGTCAGGAGTTTGAGACCAGCCTGGCCAACATGGTGAAACCCTGTCTCTACTAAAAATACAAAATAAATAAATAAATAAAAAATAAAAGAGAACCAACAAAGGATTGTTTATTAGGGATAACAAAATAAGTATGTAATTGGAAACAAAACTTCTTTTATGACATTTTGAGAGGGAAGACAGTTGAACCTCTATTGAACAATGCATTTTGCAATGTGTATCAGTGACCTGACAGCCTGTATCCTGGAGTTGAAAAGCAACAAGACCAGCAACAACAACAGGAGTTACATCGCCCTACAGAATATGGAGATGCCGGTGCACAACCCTGAGTGCCACCGGTTCTTTAGGGGTGAGACAGTCAGTCTAATTGACATGTCTCAATTCAAGAAGAATTGCTGATGCCTGGGTTCCAGAGCCTGGCTGGTGTCCTCACAGCCTCATCCATCAGCAAAACCACTCTATTGAAGAAGCCCCATGCTGTTCCCATCAGCAAATTCTCTCAAAAAGTTTAAATCCATGGATGTGTTTCTGACTCCTCTCAGTTTCTGTCATTTTTAGTTGGAGGTGTCTGTGGGACATCTAAAGGAAGACATACCAAAATAGATTTTTAAGATTTAGAATGGAGGCAGGAATGGCTGTGTAGCCTGGGGAGCTACATAGGCTGATAGCAGTCCTTGGATGCTCTGAGCCACATGTCCATGCAGCTGTGGTGAAAGATTCTGTGCACGTTGCCAACATCCCATCTCGAGCTTGTGTTGCAGCACACACTGCAGTGTTTCTCTCCCTTTCTGCCTTGGACCTTTCTCCTCTGGCAGGGAATGCAGCTCAGTTACTGATGAGAAGTGTGGGGAAGGTAATGCCCACGGGGCCACCCCCAAATTAAGGGAGATGGTAGTTGATGGATAAGGCCTTAACCTCTCTGTCCTTTAGATGGATAATTTGGGGTACAATTTACACAGTCCTCTGTGGATCTCCGGTAGGAATGAACCCCATTTGCCACAGTGGAAACCAGTTTTAAAATGTAGTCTTTATTAGCCTTGCCTCCTTCCCTCTCCCACTTCCCACCCAACTCCTTCATTCTGCTTTTTAGGCTTAACTCCCAAATGAACCACCTGCACTCAGATGCTTGTCTCAAGCTCTTCAGCTTGAGAGTAGTCATCTAAATAGAGATGATAATTTGAGTCACAGTGGGCCAGGCATATGCAGCTGTGAAAAAGACAGCTAGGTTCATCCAGGGACAATTTCTGTCACAGAGGATGTGACAGAATTGAAGGGTAAGCATGTTTGAGGTTTGTGTAAGAGAATGAATGAAGTTTTGCACCAAATAGTCTTAGCTGGATATGGGAAAATGGAGGATTTGTTTCATTGGAGGTCTTGGTAAAAGTTTTAAAAATGATTGTAGTAGCTCTTAGGCAAGCAAGTCAGATGGATAGAAGGTGGTGTTGGTCGGGATAGGGTGTTTGAATTAGTGATTTCAGAGGTGTTTATTGACTCTTGGATTCCTAGGAAAGCACTCTTAATAACTCACTCCTGCTATTTTACTTATTTTCTATTTACAGAAAGGCTGAATAGGCTAGGATTCATAGGTCTAATTTTCTACTACAGTTCTCCAAACTTTGAATAACCTGATGCAATCATCTTTTATTTGATCAGGACACTGCCCAGAGATCTACCTTGGCCAGACACATTGGCTAGATTCTGAAAAACCCTTAATTTTTTGCCTGTTTTCTGGACCAACTGTTTTATGAACTAATCTAATGATAATAGCTTTAATTTGTATATTCTTAGAGGAATATTGTGAAGAGGTAGTTGAAGGAGTAGCTTTTTATGTTTGTATGTTTACATGATATACGCTTATAAACTTTTGCCAGAACATCATCTGTTTTTTGCATGTGTGTATTCACACACATACACACAAAATACAAAACTTCAGAAAGTATGAAGGGAAACACACTGGAATGTCAATTAATTGTTGTCCTGAGATAGCGAGAGTATGGGATACTTTTTCTTCTTTCCATGTATCTGTTTTTCATGCTTCCACAATGAAAGTTTTTGTTGCAACAGAGAGAGTGATTGATCATGGGCTACTCTGGGTGGCTGTGGGTCTCTGTCTTACTCGTTTGTGCATGCCCAGTTCAGGCACATATGACTGCTCAATGTAAGGTCAGTGAATGTTGAAAAACCTAACTTCTATCACAGAAGGTATTTTTGTGAGTTAAGCAGGGAAGTTAAATTAATCTCAATTTCAGAGAGGAAAAAACTGAGGGTATCATTTGAGATGTTTTAATTGCAAGTGATAGAATATGCAACTAAAAGCAATTTAAAACTGTAAAATGTATTACCTGATATAATAAGTTCAGAGGCAGAGTGATCCTATGGTTGACTAACTTATTATCACAAGCAGTGTTGGGGATCCAGGCACTTTCCATCTTTTGAATCTGTCTTCTTTGGCTTCTTATTGGTGTCTCCCCTGATAACTGCAAGAGGACCATGTATCCATTATATATTTCTGCATAACAAACCACCATCAAACTTGCTACTTAAAGTAATAGCAGTTATTTTTTATTACATGAAGTAATAACAGTCTTTTTTTGCTTACGATTTTGTAATTTGTGTAGGTATCTGCAGGGCTTACCTTGCTCCATGTGACATCAGCTGAGGCAGCTTGACTAAGGGCTGGCAATTTGTTACTGCTTAATACTGGTTGCTTAGCTATGGCTGAGGGCTGGAGGCATTGGTTCTTTTCCATGTGGACCTCTTCTTGTCTGTTTTACAACATGGAAGCTTGATCTTAAGAGTGAGGATTCCAAGAGACATGAAGTAGAAGTTTTTGTGTCTTAATATGTTGTCCTGGAAACCAGAATCATTTTTGCTTGATCCTATTCAGGAGTAACATGATCTCAGATTCAAGAAGAGAAGACATAGATCCTAGTTTTTGATGGGTGGTATTTCAAAGGACTTTAGGGCCATGTTTTAAAACATCTACAGGTAGTTTTAGGTCTAAACATTATATGCAGACATGATGAAGAGGGAGATTTCTTCCTGTGTACTTCTTTTTATTGGAAAAGAATGCCTCTTTTTTCAACATAGTTCTATTCAGTTTCCATTGGCCAAGATTGGGTCACATGTCCATGCCAAACCAGTCTCTAGCTACAGGAATAGAAAATAAAGTTACAGATTTCTTTGCGATATAGATGTCCTTGACCCTACAGAACAGCTAGGCAGGGCCAGGAATGGATAGACCAGCTTCATCCTCTTAACCCAATGAATAAAAATTACAAATAGTATAATTTTTGTATTTGTCTGTGACACAGAATAAGTTAGGAGACTGGTCTACACTAATCTTTATTTACTACAATGGTCAAACCTGGGATCATCTTCCTTGAACATGTGGAAGGGTGAGCAGCACCTAATCCGAATTAGAGTTCTGCCTTTTAGGAATAAGAGAGGAGGGGTACCGATTAAGTGGGAGGCCCACAGTATCTGCAACACTGAGGATTAGGAAGTTTAAGGGCCCAAAGCCAAGACCAAGATCCAGTTTTTGGACACTCGAGCCAGTGTTAGTTGTTTTAACCAACACTGCTATGGAGTTGGAGAATGTTAGAGGTGGAAGCGACCTAAGAGATCATCATGTTTGGTTTTGCACACTCTGTAGAAACCACTTATTCAGTGTCCCTGAAAGGTAATCGACCGGCCTCTGCTTGATTATATTCAGCAGTGGCACTGTCAGTATTCAAAAGACATTTCTACTGGTGAAGCACTTGTTAGAAATTATTTCTTGTATAGTAAGAAAATAAGTGGGACTTTTCCTTTTTCTCCAGAAATGACATCTGGCCCACGTGCTGAATATATTGCACTCAGAACAAAAGCCACTAAGAATTGGCCAGTTTTCTTCTTTCAGGATTTTCTGAGAGTGACAAACCAGCACTACCACAGTCAATCTCACATACCCCTACCTTCAGATTCTAAAAGGACTTACCTGGGGAGAAGGGGCAGAAGAGAATAGGATCTTCTGTAATCTATTTATGGTGAGAGATTACTTCCTACCTTCCAGAAGCCACTTAAAGTAGGATTTCCAGATGAAGGGTCCTAGCAACAAGGGTTGCCAAGCCACTCCCTGGCTTGCAAAGCTGGGAACACATAGGCCTATCTCACAGTTGCTTACCTCCCTTAAAGCTAGCTTACTGTGTGTACCCTGGAGTTTAGGAGCATGAGCATAGTGACTAAGGCCTCGTTTTCATTTGTAGATTCCTGAAGGAGGGAGACTTGAGGGAATAGCCTGGAGTGAGTAAAGACTGTGGTGCCATATGCCTGCAAAGAGGGTGAGAGGTCTCTGCTGTATCAGCTAGCTATTGCTAAAAAACAAACCACCAAAGACTTAATGGTTTAAATAACACATTTATTGTTGTTCAACAGTCTACAGCTCAGTTGGTATGTTAAGATTCTCTAGAAAAGCATTATATAGGTATATAATATATGTATATAAATTTCCATGTATACATATATATCTGTGTGTGTATATATATATATATACATATACACACATATATATACACACACATATATATACACACACAGAGATATATACACGTGTGTGTATATACACACACACACACCTCTTTGACTGCTTTATCAAATCTTTACATGACATGTTTGCTTTAGATATATATATTTTTTCTTTTTAAGCAATAACATTTATAGTATAGTTGGGGCACCCTGTGAGTCTTCCTTGTCTTGATTTCAGAGTTTGTCATTCTTGTACATGATTTATAACTTTGTTGCATAGGCACTGTATCCATAAATAGGCTATATTGATTTTGTAGATCTTTAAACTTTATCACACTGCAAACATCGTTCTGAAACTTGCATTTTTTTGGTCAACATTATATTTTTGAGAACTATACAAATTGATTAATGTAATCTTAGTTCATTCATTTTTTGTGGCAGAAAAGTGTTCCATTGCAGGGTGGCCAACCTTTTTCTGTAAAGGGATAAAACATTTTAGATTTTGCAGGCCGTCTATGGTCTGTGTCACATATTGCAAATTCAAGAAAGAAATAACTTGTATATATCTGATAGTAGATTGGACTCCCTGGTACTTTTCTTACTTTATTGGCTAACATTTCTAATAACAATTCCATTTAATGGTTTTCTGTGCCACAGGTCATTTTCAGCTATAGTCAGTATAGTATACATAGCTGCTATAGCAACCTAAACAATGGTCCATATGATTGTGTAATGGTATATGCCTATTATAAGATTATATGAAGTTTGCAAGACTTGAAGGTGGGTTCACATTCTTTCCTCCTAAATTAAACCCACCTCCAAGTGGGCCAGCAAGGAGAATGCTTCCATCTACCTACCAAGAGTTTTCACTTAGGTTTGGCTTTAGTATGATGTCGGCTCTGATTTTTTTCTGGAGTTTGTGGCCACAAGTCAGTGGAAGTTACTTAGTGGTACTCAGCGGGAAGACATATGCTTCCTACCCACTTCCACACAAGGATGTCTTGTCAAGGCTGTGCCCGAGTTTAGTGAAACATGTAACTGCTGCTTATGTAGCTTCCTAAGTGTCTTTCAAAAGCCTCTATTTGAATAATCCAATATCCAGTATAGGCCTTCTGATTCCTCACCCATATTTCTGTAAAGTAAGTAGGTCTTGGTAGTGCCGCATAGAATTAGAGGCACTGAGAAGATATAATTACACACAGAAGAAGTTATGTTCTTGCAAGGTCCAAACCATTTACTTTTTATTCTTTATATCCTATCTATTTCTAAAAGGCTTTCATATTGTTTATAACCATGGACACATATCAAACGTGACCATAAAATAAGGAGAACAAAAAATAAAGTATTTGAAAAAAGAGAACAGAAGATAGATTTGGGTGGGGGGAGTACACTGAGGATTATTGTGGTAGTTAAAAAGATTAGAGGAGGTGGAGAGAGATCCAAGATGGCCGATTAACAACAGCTCAGGATTGTAGTTCCCAGTGAAAGCGCAGAGAGCAAGTGGACACCACACTTTCAGACGAATTTTTGTTGCCCACAGACTGGGAGATTCCTGGCGGAGGAGCCACACGGGTCGCCAGCGTGACTTTTTTGGCCGGTGCGGCTATTTGGCCGGCGCCCTGGCGTGTCACTTCTCGGTGCGGAGTATATGGGACAGGGTGCCCTTTGAGTCAGGCTCAGCTGGTCCCATCCCCACAAGGAGAACAGCAATTGGAAGCACTGAGGACTGAGAGTTTCACAGTAAGCACAGCCAAACCGAGAAGGTCAAGCTCTGTGAGGAAGGGGCATCTGCCAAAGGAAAACTAAGAAACAGAAAAAAC